>WNWK01008954.1:0-80548 GCA_009830355.1 Cherax destructor
TTGGGGGGGGGGTGTTGCATGCAAAGAGTATGTAACCTTTATTCGGATCATGTTAAACACACCCACATAGGCTCCTCAACCAGCGAACCATCGTTAAGGGTTTGTGATGAGGGCCCCATCATCAAATCAACGACTCGGTTCAGCCAATTAAATGCGAGTTTAACAATGACAAAGGTGACGTGGTTACCACTCGCAGTTTGTCATTGGAATTCCTGCATAGAGCTGGTTGTGGAACGTTGTCTGTCTTTTGGCTGCTGCTTAGCCTAGACAACTGTGGCGTGCACTAAACACTACTCCTTTGTATATAGTGTACATATGTGTAAATAGCACTTTGTTATACTTGGTGAAGGAAAAGGCAAAAGTCTTATATAATCACAATTACTTGGTGAAGGAAAACATAAAGTTTGGAATTAATCTAGCTGATTTTTTGAAAGAAATACAATTTCAATACATCTTCTACTGTGTTTCTTTGCTCCAAGCTCCCTTTACACTCAGGTTAACAGGCCATTGAACCTGAGGTTGTAATAACATACAACCGAGGAAGAAGTGAAGAGGCTGCTAAGCGAGCTAGATACCTCAAAGGCGATGGGACCGGATAACATCTCTCCATGGTGACAGCAGTAAGACAAGAGAGAGAGAGGGGTGGGTAGACTGCATTTTCTTGAACTGTAAGAAGGTGTTTGACATAGTTCCACACAAGAGATTAGTGCAAAAGCTGGAGGACCAGGCAGGGATAACAGGGAAGGCACTACAATGGATCAGGGAATACGTGTCAGTAAAACAACAGCGAATCATGGCACGTGGCGAGGTGTCAGAGTGGGCACCTGTAACGAGCGTGGTGCCACAGGAATCAGTCCTAGGACCAGTGCTGTTTCTGGTATTTGTGAACGACATGACGGAATAGACTCCGAAGTGTCCCTGTTTGCAGATGATGTGAAGAATTCAAACGGACGAGAACCAGGCAGAAATACAGAGGGATCTGGACAGGCTGCAGGACTGGTCCAGCAACTGGCTCCTGGAGTTCAACCCCACCAAGTGCAAAGTCATGAAGATTGGGGAAGGGCAAAGATCACAGACGGATTACAGCCTAGGGGGCTAGAGACTACAAACCTCACTCAAGGAAAAGGATCTTGGGGTGAGTATAACACCGGGCACATCTCCTGAGGCGCACATCAACCAATAACTGCTGCAGCATATGGGCGCCTGGCAAACCTAAAATCAGCATGCCGACATCTTAATAAGGAGTCATTCAGGACCCTGTACACTGTGTACGTTAGGCCCATATTGGAGTATGCAGCGCCAGTTTGGAACCCTCACCTAGCCAGGAATGTAAAGAAACTATAGAAAGTGCAAAGGTTTGCAATAAGACTAGTCCCGGAGCTAAGGGGTATGTCCTACGAGGAGAGGTTAAGGGAACTCGACCTGACGACACTGGAAGACGGGAGAGATAGGGGGATATGATAACAACATATACAATACTGAGAGGAATCGACAAGGTGGACAGAGATAGGATGTTCCAGAGGTGGGACACAGCAACAAGGGGTCACAGTTGGACGTTGAAGATTCAGATAAACCCCAGAGTTGTCAGGAAGTGGAATAGCTTGGGAACTGATGTAGAGGAGGCAAGATCCATACATAGGTTTAAGGAGAGGTATGATAAAGTTAATGGAGCGGGTAGTGACCGAGTAGCGGCCAGTGAAGAGGAGGGGCCAGGAGTTGTGAATCGACCCCTGCAACCACAACTAGGTGAGTACAGTCACCACTACATGATCACAGTCACCACTACATGATCAGTCACAACTACATGATCACAGTCACCACTTTCTCATTACAGTGTTTATTACAAAAAAATATTTTCAGTGTTTGTTATTCCCACTTCATTGTTGGTGTTCATTGTTCACACTCTAGTGTTTAGTCCTCTGTTTTCACTCGTGTTCATTTTACAGTGTGATTCTTTCAGTGTTAGTTCTGACATGATCAATACTCTCACAAGAGAACATAGTTGTCCTCTATTAAGCAGGATACTGCTAATAGAGAACACCTGTTGTTGCAAAATATAAAAATAGTAGTTTAATGTATGTGTGGAAAAAAAATGCTCTGTATAGAACAGCAAACGGACGTGTTTTAGACGTGGCCACTTGAATGCACATGTAACTGACTGGGAGATGTCTTTGTGGCATTGATGAGAGGGCAATAGCTGCTGACCGAGTTATGGAGTTACTTTGAGTTATGTAAGTTGTGGTGTGTTAGTTTTGTGCAAGACAGGTATACAATACCTACAAGATGAAAATTAAGACACATATGCAACATCTGGGTATCTTTATTATAGACGTTTCGCCATCCAGTGGCTTTATCCATACAAATCCTAGAATTTGTATTGATAAAGCCACAGGATGGCGAAGGGTCTATAATAAAGATTCCTAGATGTTGTACATGTGTCTTTGTTTTAGTGTTGTTTAGGGCGTAGGATGTTTTTCGGTTACTTTGTTTGTGCTCGCTGAAGGTGGGTCACGCCGACCCACTGTTTGTGCTCGCTGAAGGGTGGGGTCACGCCGACCCGCTGTTTGTGCTCGCTGAAGGGTGGGGTCACGCCGACCCACTGTTTGTGCTCGCTGAAGGGTGGGGTCACGCCGACCCACTGTTTGTGCTCGCTGAAGGGTGGGTCGCCGACCCATGTTGTGCTCGCTGAAGGGTGGGGTCACGCCGACCCACTGTTTGTGCTCGCTGAAGGGTGGGGTCACGCCGACCCGCTGTTTGTGTTCGCTGAAGGGTGGGGTCATGCCGACCCGCTGTTTGTGTTCGCTGAAGGGTGGGGTCTGCCGACCACTGTTTGTGCTCGCTGAAGGGTGGGTCACGCCGACCCACTGTTTGTGCTCGCTGAAGGGTGGGGTCACGCCGACACTATTTGTGTTCGCTGAGGGGTCATGCCGACCCACTGTTTGTGCTCGCTGAAGGGTGGGGTCATGCGGACCCACTGTTTGTGCTCGCTGAAGGGTGGGGTCACGCCGACCCACTGTTTGTGCTCGCTGAAGGGTGGGGTCATGCCGACCCGCTGTTTGTGTTCGCTTAAGGGTGGGGTCATGCCGACCCACTGTCTGTGCTCGCTGAAGGGTGGGGTCATGCCGACCCACTGTTTGTGCTCGCTGAAGGGTTGGGTCATGCCGACCAACTGTTTGTGCTCACTGAAGGGTGGGGTCACGCCGACCCACTGTTTGTGCTCGCTGAAGGGTGGGTCACGCCGACCCACTGTTTTCATATATATCCTAACCTTAAATAACCAGTAGCAGGGTACTATTGATTTTTTTTGTGAAATGGTGAAAGCATTGTTTGTGCTGTATATATGTATGTTGTTACTGATTAATATAATTTAATTTCATATATGTGTGCGTTTATCTGTCCTTTCTGATAATGAACCTAAGTCCTAAGGTGCAAAAAACAGTATTAAGCATCAGTTAAACACTTTTTGTGAAGTTACAAGTGTGACCCTAAGTTGGTGTATTTTTTAATATTTTATATGACTCTAGGCGCCAGCATGTTTGTGTAACATACACTCTACTGTGTAAAATATTCACACATGAGTGTTTGGACGTCAAGATAACAGAGATGGTGTTCATATTACAGAGCTCAGAATACAGATCTCTCACAGCAGTGAACACACTGTAATCTACAGTTGTCAGTGTTCTGAATTTGAGTTATAATGCTGAGGGTTCGCATAACACCGATTATATTACAAAAACCTTCGATGCTATAACTATAATACTGTGAGTACCCACAGCAATGTTTACACCTCAATGTTCAAATGGACTTGTTCATGAAGTAGTGTTCAAACACCACAGTGTTCATATTAGTGTTCACATTGTAGTTATGTTAACAAAACAGTGATCACTCTGAAGTATTCATACAATAGCGTTCACTCTGCAGTGTTCAGTGTTCTCACAAAAGACGTTATAATAGTGTTCTTTCTACAGAATTCAAAAGAAAGTTTTCAGAATAATTCTCACAATATAATATTCAAAAAAACAATATTTATTTTCAACAATAATATTGTAAACAATCAGACAGCAGTGTTCTGGCTACAGTGTTCACAAGACAGGTTAACCATCACCAGAACATCCTCAACCATTACTGATTACACCTCTTAATCCATCATCAATGTCTCGTTCTTACCATCATCAATGTTCCGTTCTTACCCAGCATTCATCACTCGATTAAAGATCCAATTTCTTAATTCCTTAAAATATAATAAATAAAGAATAAAGATTTTATTTCTTTATTCTTTGTTTATTCGGTGGAAGATGAGTGTAAGTTAACCAGGCACTCAGCCTGGAGTTGATTGATGGTCTGAACACATCAACTCCAGACTGAGGGGACTGATTACCTCAACCTTCTCATCTTCCACCCTTCTCTGTACTGGACTGAAGAAGCCACTGGCTGGACAAACGTTTCTAGAATAAAAATACCCAGATGTTGCACAATTGTCTCATTTATCACTTGTCAGTTTTCTGAAACTATGCAAACTGGTGTGAGCAATTTTAATTGTAGCGTCAGTACTTCAGCTTGAACATTGAACACTACAGTAAACATCAATGCAGCATTGACAGCGGGATTCAAACAATGTATTGTGATTACTGAAGAGAGAACAATACTGTGTGAGCATGACACAGATAACCTGTACGTGGAATTGACAAGCTTTCGATGACGTTTCGGTCCGTCTTGCACTATTTACAAAGTCAATGTGACTTTGTAAATGGTCCAAGACGGACCGAAACGTCGTCGTCAGCTTCTCTCTTCTACGTACCGGTTATCTGTGTTTTCTAACAGTCACGGTATTGTGCCTTCTTGTTCATCCTGTATGAACAATACAGTGTGTCCACTCTAATTTGACCAGTACTAATGGTCCTTCATAACCAGCAAGAACCACACCCTCCAGTATACATAAATACACTCCTTACCTAACACCAGTGACTCAGTCAACCAGCATCAATGAATCCTTTTTATTTTGAACAATGACTTTCTAAAGCATTATCAATGTACCACTCGTAACTATCATCAATACCCCATTTTATTAGCATAATTGACTTCCTTAATTAGCATCAACTATTTTATTAGCTATCAACAATGCACCACTCTTAAAAAGTAGCAATATCTCCCTTAACCAGCATCTAGTATGCACTCAGTGACCGTCAATAGACCCCTTTTGAGGGCTGTTTTATTGATGCTGATTAAGTTGGGGTCACTGATGATATTTAAGGGTTGAGTCATTAATACATGTTAAGGGAGAGGTCAATGACGTTGATTAAATAAGGTCAATGTTACTGGCTTTGAAGAAACTGATGATTGTTTTTTGGAACTCATGACTCACATTGGGTCATCAGCTGAGACTACACAGTGGGTCATCAACTGAGACTACACAGTGGGTCATCAACTGAGACTACACAGTGGGTCATCAACTGAGACTACACAGTGGGTCATCAACTGAGACTACACAGTGGGTCATCAACTGAGACTACACAGTGGGTCATCAACTGAGACTACACAGTGGGTCATCAACTGAGACTACACAGTGGGTCATCAACTGAGACTACACAGTGGGTCATCAGCAGAGACTACATAGGGGGTCATCAACTGAGACTACGCAGTGGGTCATCAGCTGAGACTACACAGTGGGTCATCAACTGAGACTACACAGTGGATCATCAACTAAGACTACACAGTGGGTCATCAACTGAGACTACACAGTGGGTCATCAACTGAGACTACACAGTGGGTCATCAACTGAGACTACACAGTGGGTCATCAACTGAGACTACACAGTGGGTCATCAGCTGAGACTACACAGTGGGTCATCAACTGAGACTACACAGTGGATCATCAACTAAGACTACACAGTGGGTCATCAACTGAGACTACACAGTGGGTCATCAGCTGAGACTACACAGTGGGTCATCAGCTGAGACAACACAGTGGGTCATCAGCTGAGACTACACAGTGGGTCATCAGCTGAGACTACACAGTGGGTCATCAGCTGAGAATACACAGTGGGTCATCAGCTGAGACTACACAGTGGGTCGTCAGCTGAGACTACACAGTGTGTCATCAGCTTAGACTACACAGTAGGTCATCAGCTGAGACTACACTGTGGGTCATCAGCTGAGACTACACAGTGGGTCATCAGCTGAGACTACACAGTGGGTCATCAGCTGAGACTACCCAGTGGGTCATCAGCTGAGACTACACAGTGGGTCATCAACAGAGACTATAGAGTGGGTCGTCAGCTTAGACTACACAGTGGGTCGTCAGCTGAGACTACACAGTGGGTCATCAGCTTTGACTACACAGTGGGTCATCAGCTGAGACTACACTGTGGGTCATCAGCTGAGACTACACAGTGGGTCATCAGCTGAGACTACACAGTGGGTCATCAGCTGAGAATACACAGTGGGTCATCAGCTGAGACTACACAGTGGGTCGTCATCTGAGACTACACAGTGGGTCATCAGCTTAGACTACACAGTGGGTCATCAGCTGAGACAACACAGTGGGTCATCAGCTGAGACTACACAGTGGGTCATCAGCTGAGACTACACAGTGGGTCATCAGCTGAGAATACACAGTGTGTCATCAGCTGAGACTACACAGTGGGTCGTCAGCTGAGACTACACAGTGGGTCATCAGCTTAGACTACACAGTGGGTCATCAGCTTAGACTACACAGTGGGTCATCAGCTGAGACTACACTGTGGGTCATCAGCTGAGACTACACAGTGGGTCATCAGCTGAGACTACACAGTGGGTCATCAGCTGAGACTACACAGTGGGTCATCAACTGAGACTACACAGAGGGTCATCAACTAAGACTACACAGTGGGTCATCAGCTGAGACCACACAGTGGGTAATCAACTGAGACTACACAGTGGGTCATCAACTGAGACTACACAGTGGGTCATCAACTGAGACTATACTGTGGGTCGTCAACTGGGACTACACAGTGGGTCATCAACTGATACTATACGGTGGGTCATCAACTGATACTACACAGTGGGTCATCAACTGAGACTATACAGTGGGTCATCAACTGAGACTACACAGTGGGTCATCAACTGAGATTATACAGTGGGTCATCAACTGAGGCTACACAGTGGGTCATCAATTGAGACTACACAGTGGGTCATCAACTGAGACTACACTGTGGGTCATCAACTGAGACTACACAGTGGGTCATCAACTGAGACTACACAGTGGGTCATCAGCTGAGACTACACAGTGGGTCATCAGCTGAGACTACACAGTGGGTCATCAGCTGAGATTACACAGTGCGTCATCAGCTATGACTACACAGTGGATCATCAGCTATGACTACACAGTGGGTCATCAATTAAGACTACACAGTGGGTCATCAACTAAGACTACACAGTGGGTCATCAACTGATACTACACAGTGGGTCATCAACTGAGACTACACAGTGGGTCATCAGCTGAGACTACACAGTGGGTCATCAGCTGAGACTACACAGTGGGTCATCATCTGAGACTACACAGTGCGTCATCAGCTATGACTACACAGTGGATCATCAGCTATGACTACACAGTGGGTCATCAATTAAGACTACACAGTGGGTCATCAACTAAGACTACACAGTGGGTCATCAACTGAGACTACACAGTGGGTCATCAACTGAGACTACACAGTGGGTCATCAACCGAGACTACACAGTGGGTCATCAGCTGCGACTACACAGTGGGTCATCAGCTGAGACTACACAGTGGGTCATCAACTAAGACTACACAGTGGGTCATCAACTAAGACTACACAGTGGGTCATCAACTAAGACTACACAGTGGGTCATCAAGTGAGACTACACAGTGGGTCATCAACTAAGACTACACAGTGGGTCATCAGCAGAGACTACTCAGTGGGTCATCAACTGAGACTACACGGTGGGTCGTCAGCTGAGACTACACAGTGGGTCATCAGCTGAGACTACACAGTGGGTCATCAGCTGAGACTACACAGTGGGTCATCAGCTGAGACTACACAGTGGGTCATCAGCTGAGATTACATGGTGGGTCATCAGCTGAGACTACACAGTGGGTCATCAACTGAGACTACACAGTGGGTCATCAGCTGAGACTACACAGTGGGTCATCAGCTGAGACTACATAGTGGGTCATCAGCTGAGACTACACAGTGGATCATCAGCTGAAACTACACAGTGGGTCATCAGCTGAGACTACACAGTGGGTCATCAACTGAGACTATACAGTGGGTCATCAATTGAGACTACACAGTGGGTCATCAGCTGAGACTACACAGTGGGTCATCAGCTGAGACTACACAGTGGGTCATCAGCTGAGACTACACAGTGGATCATCAGCTGAGACTACACAGTGGGTCATCAGCTGAGACTACACAGTGGGTCATCAACTGAGACTACACAGTGGGTCATGAACTGAGACTATACGGTGGGTCGTCAATTGGGACTACACAGTGGGTCATCAACTGATATTACACAGTGGGTCATCAACTGAGACTATACAGTGGGTCATCAACTGAGACTACATAGTGGGTCATCAACTGAGACTACAGATAACAGTCCAGTGGTAGTTAGAGGAGCAAGCATTGTTGTTGGTTGAAGGAGATGGATTAAAAGACCGATAATTTGAAGAATGAGACGCCTGCGCAACATTTGGGAATCTTTACTGAGGAAACATTACACCAGCCAGTGACTTCTTCAGTCTATCACAGAGAAGAAAGGTACAAGAGGAGGAGTGTGAGGTAATTGTCATATACACGAAGTGGCTTATATACTATAGAGAGGTGAGTTGCAGTAGCAGAAGGCAGAGTCACTAGTGGAAAAATCCACTAGTGTAAATAGGTTATTATTACAGTAGGATAAATTTTCTCTTTCATTCAGATATATTTTCTGTTAGTTTGTATGGATCTGCCAATATAGAGAACGGTGAACAGATAAGTAATATTCTTCGAGAGAAACACTATGAACTGGAAAAACAAGCTCTAATTTTTTTTCTTCTATTTTCTGAGAGTGAAAAACATTCTCGCCCGATATAGGAAAAAGTAATTAGTTTACACGAAGCCTTTTCATCTACTTCTCAGGGGCTATGGGTCCCACAATTTGTACTAGAAGTGTTCTCAATTATGTAATAAAATATTGTGAAAAAGGGAAAGTGTAAACATTTCTTGGTGTACCATGCGAATGGAACAAACTCTTTAGACGAGGAGACTAAAACACAGGTGTAAAACGAGAGGAAACGCTAAGTCAGACACCACCACTGCCAATAATTTATACCTTTGGAGACCAGGAGGCGAACACACAGGAAAAGAGCGAATGTTGATGCTTTAGTGGACACGAGCAGTGCAGTAGCTTATATTCTGGAAACTAAGAGGAGAACACACAGAAGCAGAGCGAGAGTACATGTTATGCCATACAAGATTACTTACCCTCTGGAGACTAGAAGACCCACACATAGTAGAAGCGCCAGAGTGCACGCTATGCCAGACACAACTGGTGCCAAGACATGAGGGTCGAGGTAGAGAGGTGCTCCACTGCTCTCTACCACCTCTATCACAGACTCTGGCGATAACGTTGCTGGTAAAGAAACATAGACATCTTTTGTTATGCACGAAAGCAACAAATATTTTCATTAAATATAAATCAGATAATAAAACTTCACTCGACGTTTATCATCGTTACCAGCTCATTACAAGAACATGTCTGACACAGAATACAAATACCTAATAATTATTTTTTAACTCGTTTAAGTTTTCTTTGATCTGTGAAGTAAATATTTATTGACGTAAAATATTAGATCATTTTTAGTTGTAGCTACAGTGAGAAGAAAGGGTAGATGGGATACAAGGAGAATGGCATCAATGAGTAAGAGGTGAAACTTTATAAACTAAAGGAGGAGGAAGTTAGGAAAAGGTATAAGCAACTATTGGCAGAAAGATGGACTAGTGAGAGTTTAGGTAATAAGGTTAAAGATGTATGGGAAAGATTTAAGAACACAGTGTTGGAGTGTTCAGCAGATGTTTGTTGACAGAGGCGGGTGAGTGTGGGAGAGGAGCGAATGATGAATTAAAGAGAGTAGTAATAGAGAAAAAGTTTGCATATGAGAGGTTTTTACAAAGCAGAAATGACGTAAGGAGGGAGGAGTATATAGAGAGAGAAAAAGAGAGGTTAGTAGAGAGATAAAGGAATGTACAATGAGAGCAAATGAGATAGTGGGTGGGAACCCCAGGGAACGAATAGATTTGACAATTTAAAGCAGAAGAGGAGAGTTATTAGATAGGGAGTTGGAGACATCAGGAAGATGGAAGAAATATTTTGATGAACTCTTAAATGTTGATGAAGATAAGGAAGCTGTGAATTCATGCACTGACCAGGGAGGTATAACATCTTATAGGAGTGAGGAAGAGCCAGATGTGAGTGTGAAGAAGGTGCGTGAGGCTGTGGGTAAAATGAAAGAGGGATTGATGGAATAAAGACAGAAATATTAAGGGCAGGAGAAGATATAGTTTTGGAGTGGTTGGAGCTTTTATTTAATAAATGTACGGACGAGGGTAAGGTGCTTATAGGGAAATAAGCCTGTTAAGTATACCTGGTAATGTCTATGGTAGAGTTATTATTGAAAGAATTAATGACAAGATGGATAACAGAATCGCAGATGAAGGAGGCATCAGGTGGGATAGGTAATGTGAAGACCAAGTGTTTACAGTGATGCATGAAGGTGAACAGTAAGGGTAAGTACGTTTTCGTTATATTAATGGATTTGGAAGGTCTACTCATATACTTGTCCAATCTCAAGTTCAGATCCAACCTACCCAGCTTTCACCACCTGACTCCATCCTATAAATGCTCGAGTACCTTTCACCCAGGTAGATCTGTTTGTGACTTGATAAAGCCCACTGTGTGGGCGAAACGTTGTCAATAAAGGACCACATTATACTGCTTATGTGTTTATTTTTTCCAAGGATCTTAAAGGGATATTAAATATACACTATACTAATTTATGTATAATGTTAAAAATAACCCAAATGTTGGAGACGGAAAGTTGTGAGAATGTTTCGGTTCAACTTGGACTAGACAATGGTCCAATTCGAACCAAAACGTCGTCAGACGTTTCAGTCTCCTACTTGCAAGTTGTGTGTGTGTATTGTTCCAGCCATGGTATAATGCCTGTGATTCTTTATATAGAATGTTTTAACTGATTACGGGAACATCATCACTAAATTGCGCTGAGATGAATGATGTGATGAAATGACTCGACTGGCACTTTCTAAAAAATTGAAGAATATGATGAAAATTTATATAGTAAAATAATAAAGGCACAATTAAAAGTAAAAAATGAGATTGAGTGGACGGTCGTGGCAGAGAGACAGAATATATAATATCTCAGACCAGAATCTGAAGTGTAACAATATTTCCAGGCTGGAAAAAATATTGTGTACGTAAATGCCTTGTTAACCTGAATTATATATATATATATATATATATATATATATATATATATATATATATATATTAGAGATATAAGTTAATTTCAAGCAGTAATTTATTTTCTTGTAATGTTAAAATATAATTTATTCAACATAATAATGTGGTTAATTTAATTTGGGTGAAATCGAACCAAAAATATGCTACATGCGGTCAACAGTAACAGCCTGGTTGATCAGATCCTGATCCACCACGAGGCCTACTCTCAGACCGGGCCGCGTTGACCCCCGAAACCCTCTCGCTGATCTGACAATAAAAAACTAAGAAATACTGAACGTGTATTTCAGGAGTGAAGACGACGCCTCATCATTGTCCCATCATACGTCAGAATTTGTAATGTCTTATTCAACTTGACTCACTTATTAAAAACTTCATAAGTCTAAACTATATTTCTGAAAAGAAAATGTGATACGCTTTCATAACTACAAGCAACAGTGAGTCTTAAGGTAAGTCACGCGTGCCGACTCTCAAACAAAGGCAGTTAACGCATAAACGATACGTGCGTAGTTGCGTCAGCTAAAATAATGGACCAAAAAACCTTGATGTCACACTACGAGTTAACAAACAGAAAAAAAAAAAAAAGATGTCATGCTACGAGTTAACAAACGACAAAAAAAAAATTAATGTCATCAAGGATTTTATACCTAAAGTTCCTTAAATTCTATTTACAGATTTGAAATATAATTTATAAACATAGAATAGACTTAGCCTTAGTGATCACTTTATTAAGTATACCTATATTAGGTACACCTCGTTAAAGCAAATACTTAATCAGGCAATCACGTGGCAGCACCTCAATGCCTAACATCAGAATGGGAAGAAATGTAATCTAGGTGACACTGACCGAGGAATAATTGTTAGTGCCAGACTGGGAGGTTTAAGTATCTCAGAAACTACTGATCTAGGATTTTCATGCACAACTGTCTCTAGAGTTTACAGACAAAAGTGTGAAAAACACGAAACGTCCAGTGAACGGCAGTTCTCTGGGCTAAAACGCCTTGATAGTGAGAGAGGTCAGAGGAGAATGGCCCAGTAAGTCAAAACCTTGAAGTGGATTATCTGGAGAGTATACCTTGAGGGTGTTCGGGGGGTCAACGCCCCCGCGGCCCGGTCTATGACCAGGCTTCTTGGTGGATCAGGATCTTACCAACGAGGCTGTTACTGCTGGTCGCAGCCAATATAACGTACGACCCACAGCCCAGCTGGTCAGGTGATGATTTTAGGTGCCTGTCCAGCTCCCTCTTGGAGACAGTCAGGGGTGTATTGGTAATCCCCCTTATGTACGCTGGGAGGCAGTTGAAGTCTATGACACTTATTGTGTCCCTGCTTTTCATTGGGGATGTTGCACCGCCACTGCCTGCCGAGTCTCTTACTTTCGTAGGGAGTGATTTCTGAGTGCAGATTTGGGATTAGTCTCTCTAGGATTTTCCAGGAGTAAATTATCTATCTTTCTCACTTGCGTACCAAGGAGTACGTGTTAAGGGACTCTAAACGTTCCCAGTAATTAAGGTGCTTTATTATACTTATACATTAAGTGGAGGTTGTCTGTATATTCTCCAGGTCTGCAGTTTTGCCTGACTTGAAAGGAGCCATTAGTGTACAGCAGTATCTCTCTAGATCACTTTGTCTCTCAAAAGAGGCATCCCTAGTTTTGAAGGTTCTCATTATCCATCCTACCATTTTCCCAGCAGATGTGATTGAAACATTGTTATCGTTTAAGATGAGGTTTTCTGGCATCACTTCCAGGTCTTTCACATTAGTTTTCGCTCTATTGTCTGATTAGAATTTTTTTTTTTATATTCCGATCCAGTTTTTATTTCCTCAAGGTTTCCATTGTGGAGTAATTGAAATTTGCCCCTTGGAAAACATGGTTAATGTCCGCTTGTAAATTTATAATACAGTCAATGGATGACATTATCTGCAAATTCTGGTATTGTCAGCAAAGGAAGACACGGTACTGTGGTTTATATATCTGTCTATGTCAAACTTGAGGATAAAGAAAAGGATGAGAGCGAGAACTGTGCCTTGTGGAACAGAGCTTTTCACTGTATCCGCCTCAGACTTTACTCTGTTAACTATTACTCTTTGTGTTCTATTAGGAAATTATACAGGGTGGAGCCGAGAAAACGCATGTTTTTCAAACGGCTTTGTACTCAGCAGCGGGTGGCGGTAACGACCCCAAGCGACCGTTGATGGACAGCTCAGACAATGCAGCTTCAGTAGTCTTGGAGCGTTGGAGCATAGAACATGTGTTTGCCGTCGAGCAGTTTTTTAGAAACCGTGATTCTGTAGTGACTGCTCCAACGCTCCACGGCTACTGAAGCTGCATTGTCTGAGCTCTCCATCAACAGTCGCTGGAGGTCGTTACCCCTTACCCGCCGCTGAGTACTAGCCGTTTGAAAACATAAGAACATAAGAAAAAAGGAACACTGCAGCAGGCCTACTGACCCATGCGAGGCAGGTCCATCACTCCCCTGCTTAGACCTGACTACCTGGAGTTAACCCTCTCCAGGTAAACTCCAGGTAGTCAGGTCACTTCCACTTAAGGGAGGAGCACGGCATAAGACATAGCAGCACAGGCTAGTCAGGTCCAACTCACACTCACCCACACCTACTCATGTATTTATCTAACCTATTTTTAAAACTACACAACATCTTAGCATCTATGATGGTACTCGGGAGTTTGTTCCACTCATCCACAACTCTATTACCAAACCAGTGCTTTCCTATATCCTTCCTGAATCTGAACTTTTCCAACTTGAAACCATTGCTGCGAGTCCTGTCTTGGCTGGATATTTTCAGCACGCTATTTACATCCTCTTTATTTATTCCTGTTTTCCATTTATACACCTCAATCATATCTCCCCTAATTCTACGCCTTTCTAGAGAGTGCAGATTCTAGGCCCTCAATCTATCCTCATAGTGAAGATTTCTGATACATGGGATCAACTTTGTCATCCTCCTCTGTACGTTTTCCAGTGCATTTATATCCATTCTGTAATACGGTGACCAGAACTGTGCAGCATAATCTAAATGAGGCCTAACCAAAGATATATAGAGTTGAAGAACAACCTGAAGACTTCTATTATTTATACTTCTTGATATGAAGCCAAGGATTCTGTTAGCTTTATTGCGAACACTTATGCACTGTTGTCTTGGTTTCAGATTACTGCTAATCAGAACTCCTAAATCCTTTTCGCAATCACAAGTATTAAGATCTACATTATTCAGTTTATATGTGGCATGGTTATTGTCCTGCCCAACATTTAGAATTTTGCATTTGTTTACATTAAACTGCATCTGCCACTTCTCCGACCACTGCATCAGTCTATTCAAATCATCCTGGAGTGCTCTAATGTCCTCATTAGAATGAAGTGGACGGCCTATTTTGGTGCCATCAGCAAATTTGCTTATGTTGCTATTTATTCCCTCATCTATGTCGTTTATGTAAATTGTGAACAACAAGGGGCCCAAAACTGACCCCTGTGGGACACCGCTTGCTTGAGGCGTGCCCACATTCTGATTTCTCCCCATTTATGCAAACTCTCTGCCGCCTATTTGTCAACCATGCCTCTACCCAGGAAAAAATTTCTCCTCCTGTTCCGTGTGTCTTAAGTTTCCTCAATAGCCTCTGATGTAGAACTCTATCGAAAGCCTTACTGAAGTCCATATACACAATATCATATTCATTACCATGATCTACCTCCTCAAACACCTTAGTGAAAAAAGTAAGTAAATTCGTAAGACAGGAACGCCACTTAGTAAAACCGTGTAGAGATTCAATAATCAATTTATGCGTTTCAAGATGGCTACGAATTGCCTCGGCAATTATTGATTCCATAAATTTACCAACTATGGAGGTAAGGCTTATTGATCTATAGTTCGAAGCTAAGGATCTGTCACCTGCCTTGTAAATAGGTATTACATTAGCCATTTTCCATTTTTCTGGTACATGCCAGTTTGTAGTGATATATTGAAAAGATATGCCAAAGATTTGTTAAGTTCCTCTTTACATTCATGTAAAACTCTTGCAAACAGTTTATCAGGGCATGGGGATTTGCTAGGTTTTAATTTCTCTATTTGTCTGAGGACCATGTCACTAGTTACCCCAATCGAGCATAGTATATTATCTTCCAGTTCTACATAATTTATTATTTCTGGAATTCTGCTAGTATCTTCCTGAGTAAAAACTGAGAGGAAGTAAGGATTGAAAATTTCACACATATCCTTATCACTGTCAGTGATCTGACCTGAGCTACTCTTAAGTGGGCCTATCTTGTCCCTAATCTTACTTCTGTATACCTAAAAGAACCCTTTTTGGTTAGTCTTCGAATCCCTTGCGACCTTAGCCTCATAATACCTTTTTGCTTTTATTATTCCTTTTTTTATTTCTCTCTTTAATTGAAAATATTGATTTCTTATCTGCCCATCCCCTCTTTTGATACGCCTATATATGCCTCACTTTTCTCTGCTCCACCCTATAGATCCATCTACTTACTTTTCTTGTTATGTCTCTATCGCACATTTGGTGTGCTGTTAAACCATGATCGAACTTGTTGAAGTCATTCTCAATGTATGTGTATACTATATCTGCATTCTGTTTGTCTTCCAGTGCATCCAAGACCATGTCAAAGTGGTCCTGTAGTTGCACCAGGAAGGACCTACCTTCTCTAAACCTATGCTGCCCTGGGTTCTGCATGTGTTGGGAGTCCACGTGGTTGGCAATCGTGGCTCTTAAAACTCTTTCAAAGATTTTTAAAATGGGGGATGTTGGTGATATCGGTCTCCAATTCTCTGCAATTGTTTTACTGCCATTTTGTGGAGATGGGTTATATCCGTTGTTTTTAGTGGCTGTGGGATGACACCCATGTCTAGGCTCCCTTTCCAATGAATATTTAATGCACGTGAATGGGGTTTCTTATTGTTGTTGATGAACACGAAGTTCCACGTATTTGGGCCTGAGGCAGAGTGCATGGGCAGGTCATTAATTGCTTTTTCAAAGTCCTGTGGCGTTAGAGTTATATCAGAAGTTCTTGATTTAACCAAATTTTAAGTCTCGGTTTTAAAAAATTCTTTTAGATTGTCGACACTAAGTCTGATAAGCGGTTCACTAAACGTTGAGTCATATTGGGACTTCAGTATCTCACTCATTTATTTGTTGTCATCTGTGTAAGACCCATCTCTTTTAAGCCGGCGCCCAATACTGGATGTTGTTTTTGCCCTAGATTTTGCATAAGAAATATTTTAGACTTCTTTCTGTTTCATGTGTTGCTTTATATTCTTTCTGCGTTTCCTGTCTCCTGTATGACTCCTTAATTATTAAGCTTAAGCTCGATATTTTCTATTTCTCTAACCAGTGCCTCCTTCCAGGTTCCAGATATTATTATTACTATTATTATTATTAAAGTCCCTCTGTCTCGTCTACACTTCTCATATCCCGCCCTTTAATCCACATAATTCTTGAATTTATACACTTATATTACCTCTTGTTTTTTCTATAATTGATAATTGATTATTACTGTTTCTCCTTCCTTAGCTTTAATTCTCTCAGATGCACTTGACCTGATCCCATTTGCACCTCACTGAAATTCTCCAGCTGCCCATAACATCGTTTGGCTTCGAGTTAAAACATTCAGCTTCTTTTCGTTAACATTAACAATCAGTTCTATTTTCTCACCCATATTACAGCCATGCATATTCAAACAACTAAATTTTAGAAGAAATTTCTTAGTCATTTTAGTAATGTATACTAGAAAAATGCAGAATAGACAGAAGAAAATACAATGAAGTAAATTCAGCCTAATTAAAACCTACTAAATTTTCAAGTTATGAGAAAATGCACTACTTAATCCATGTAATATTGAAAAGTCTAAAAATTAGAGGAAGTGGAGTTAACGATAGGAAGAATTTTTTTTATTAAATGTGTGAGATCTTGTATTGAAAACAATCACACGGTGCTGGTAAACAATCACACGGTGCTGGTAACAATCACACGGTGCTGGTAAACAATCACACGGTGCTGGTAAACAATCACACAGTGCTGGTAAACAATCACACGGTGCTGGTAAACAATCACATGGTGCTGGAAAACAATCACACGGTGGAAGATGTGTTTTGATCCATCCTGGACAATTATCACTTCAAAAATTTCCCTTCCAAATTGTAGGTTAGTTATTACAGTCATGGAATAGCAGATTTAGCCATGCAAATGTCCAATGTGTTAGGATAAGAATCTATGTAAGGAAGTGCACAATATTAAGGGAACACTTCTAAAATATGGAAGACAAGCAACTACAGCTCCAGTGTGACACTACCTCCAGTGTGAGATGATGTGGCCACGTCGTAAATAGCAGTTGCAGACCCAGCAGCATTATGGGCTGTGATACGAAGCTGGTACCAAGTTAGTGGGGCTAACTCTGGAAGAGTGAGGGAGTCTGTATCCCCCGCCAGATGAGATGCAACAGGTATAAAGTTGGATTCTGAGTGAGGTCTGTATTCCACTGCCCAGCAGGTGAAGGGACAGCCTCCCGACGGCCAGGTATACAAGTGAAGAGTCACATAAGACGAGTTCACGCTCACGAGATCCTGATGGCGGGGCTGACGAGGAGCTGTCCAGGTGGGAAAGTATTATTGTTAAACCACTAATAATGCAGATTATTCTCATTCTTTAAGAATAATTACTTATAAAAACTGAAGGAAATTAAATTTTCATAGAGCATTTTAGAAAAAAAATAAAATTTAAATGTGAAAGACGTTTTGAATTTAAAGGCTCATAGAACCAATTCCATTGCGATTTTTTTTTTTAGAAAGTACTTCAATGTTAAGTCTGAATGATTCAATGAGTAAATTGTCTGAAATACTGAAATAAACAAGAGAAAGTCGAGGGATGAAGCATAAGAATGGTGCATAATAAAACTGGAATAAGGACAAATATGAGAGGGAAAGAGAAGGAGAGGATATTTGACACAGGTACAGAAGTAAACAAATTTCCCACGAGCCATTACTTGTGTGATATAATCCTTATATTGTATTGTTATAATGCTCATATTGGTGTTTACTGTAACTCTTAGCATAACTTTTATATTAAATTCTATATAAGTTTACTATTTGCATTACTACATATCTAAAGCTAAGATATAGTAGAGTAGAAATATTTATAAACAATTGGTAAGAACATGTATATGTACATTTTATGTTATTACGAAAGAGTCGGTACATAGGATTGAACGCGTTCAAGACCAAGCTTACACAACCTGAGCAGGATCGATTCCTATGAATCTTCGTTTGCTTTTTTTTTTGTGGTTTGTTCTTCTCGTCTATTGGCTAATGTGTGGTGACAGTCGTGCATCATCATACGTCTTCTATTTCCATCAGTCCTAGTTCAGTATATTGAACTATGTAGATATCTGTGTGTACAGATGTTTAGAAAGTTTTGTACCTGTCTGCTACACAGAAACGTTCTAGAGATCTGGTGAACCCTGTAAGTGTAAGTAGTGAGATCCGTGAGAGTCTCTCTTTGTCAGTTGGGAATTCAACGAAATAAATATTATTTTCCTCTGGTTAGAAAGGGACTCGGCAGAGTTTAATATTTTGCCAAGTCTTTCCATTGTTGTTCAGAGATGCTTCAAGGGATATTATTTACAATGACATTCACATTTCCAAGGACATTAATACATACTGTAGTTTCAATGAATATTTTCCTTAACTATATTATTAATAAGATATGGATTAAAGAATATTATAACGTATTTTGCCAAAGATTTCCTATACGGGTAAGGCATGTGAAAGTTATATTTTTTTATTTTACACTTGCTTTCAGCAACTGTGGATTACACTCCGTACTTCTCTTAGGTGTTACTAATGTTAGGAATCCTACTACTAGTCTCGGGTCATCAAGACAGTATGGGAAGACGTAACAGTGTGCGAGTACCTGTATATAATTAGAAAAACAGAGCTAAGCCCATAGTGTTTTGAGATCATTACGAATTTTTTACAATTTTTACCCCCCAAGATTCAACCGCTGATCCCTTTTCTTCAACTTAGTTTGTATACTTAATGTGATCTCACTTTAAAATGCCGTTTGGGCTCTATTATACCTATTCATAAGCTGTGATTGTATTCTGCATATACTAACTCCTTATCTAGTATCACATAGAATAAAATATTTTTTTTCACCACATCGGCCGTTTCCCACCAAGGGAGGGTGACCCCGAAAGAATGAAAAAAATATAATCACTCAGACCATGTCCTCACTGTGTTGTCAGAGACATGCCGATACTACAGTTCAGAAACTGCAACATATACCCACCCCTACTTCAGAGCATAGGCACTTTATTTTTCACCATGACTCAAGTCAGGTTAAACGGTTTCCCAGAATCTCTTCGTAAATGTTGTTTGCTCAAACTCCAACACCACATCAAGTCATAAAAAACACTTGCCTTCACTCACTCCTATCTAACAAGCTCCTGCAAGCTTGCTGGAAGTCTAAGTCATTAGCACACAAAAACCTCCTTTACCCCCTCCAACCTTTCGTAGGACGACCCCTACCCCGCAATCCTTCTACTGCAGATTTATACGCCCTCCAAGTCATTCTAATTCTAGCTCCATCCTCTCAAAATGTGCGAACCACCTCAACAACCCCTCCTCAGCCCTCTGGATAGTTTTAGTAACCCTGGACCTCCTTCTAATCTCTAGGCTACGGGTTCTCTACATTATATTCACACCACACATTTCCCTCAGACATGACATCTCCACTGCCTCCAGCCTTCTCCTTGTTGCAACATTCACTACCCATACTTCTCACTCACATAAGAGCGTTGTTAGTACTATACTCTAATACATTTCCCTCTTTGCTTCCATGGATAATGTTCTTTGTCTCCACAGACTCCTCAGTGCACCACTCTCCTTTTCCCCTCATCAATTCTTTGATTCACCTCGTCTTTCATAGACCCATATGCTGACAACTCCACTCTTAAATATCTGAACACGTTCACGTCCTCCATACTCCCTCCCTCCAATAAGATTTCCAATCTTGTATTATTTTTTTTAATCCTTATCACCTTACTCTTTCTTATGTTCACTTTTAATTTCCTTATTTTACATACTCTCCCATTTCTTCAGAATCTCCAAAAACCACAGTGTCATCAGCAAAAAAAAAAAAAAAAAACTACTGTGGCAACTACCACTTTGTGCTAGATTCTTTGTCTTTTAACCCCACACCTCTTGCCAACACCCGAACATTCACTTCTCTTACAACTCCATCAATAAATACACTGAACAACCATCGTGACATCACACATCCCTGTCTAAGGCCTATTTTTACTTGGAAATAATGTCCCTCTCACTATCGTAAAAACTCTCAAAGGCTAGGGCATTTACCAATGGCTCTCCAGACTTACCTACCATGCCTTCTATAACTATTTTTCCTACTCTGGCATTCAGGTCCCCCTCCACAATTACTGTCTCATTTCGTTCAAAACTCCCTAAACACTCATCTAACATCTTCCAAAATTTCTCTCTCTCCTCTACACTTGTCTTTTCTTATTATATTCTTATTATATCCGACTCTTCGCATCTCACCCTTATTTTAATCCATATAATCCTTGAATTTATACATTCATATTCCCTCTTCTCCTTCCATAATTGATGCTTCAACATTATTGCTACCCCTTCCTTACCTCTAAGTTTCTCAGATACTCCTGACCTAATCCCATTTATTTCTCCCCACTGGAACTTCCCTTAGAGGTGGAATATCCAACTTGTTTTCCTTCATAACGTTGGCAATCATCTCTTTCGTATCATCTGTACTACATCCACCCACGTTCACATATCCCAACATTATATAGTATACATAAGCGCTATTTTATTCAGTTTTGACATTTTCAATCACTATTAAGATAACCGAAATAATAAGCTAATTCATATATGTCTAGTAGACAGGAAAAACAAACCTAAATTATTTGATCTAATTCATTATGTATCCAAGGAACTAAAGATGACAAATGCGAAGAACACAGGGAAAGAGGGGTCAGAGAACAGAGGTCAGAGAACAGAGGTCAGAGAACAGAGGTCAGAGAACAGAGGTCAGAGAACAGAGGTCAGAGAACAGAGGTCAGAGAACAGAGGTCAGAGAACAGAGGTCAGAGAACAGAGGTCAGAGAACAGAGGTCAGAGAACTTTTCCTAACAATGTGAACATGGTACGAAAAGTATTGAATGTACAGTTGCGGAAAAATGTTCCTTGGCACTCAATCCTGGGCAGAAATAATATAAGGCCACTCAGACGTAGTAAACACAGTAGTAGAAAAGTCTATTTTCATGAATGAATTAGCGCAACTTATAAGAACGATGGTGATCAGTTGACACTGTTAATGGCTGGTACGTACTTTTAGTGCCTCGTAATAAAAGTAGATTTTTCAATACAGACATGAATTAATTACCCTCCGAATATAATATCCAGTATTATAAAAACAAGAAAATTATTTGAAAAAGTGACTGAAAATATTGTAAGGTAAGTATTATGATTGATAACAGGTCCGTAATCATCATACATCAGTCATATCTACTCACGCAAAGCATAAGTTTGATGGACGAGGTGGGAGACACAACACACACACACACACACACACACACACACACACACACACACACACAAAATATATATATATATATATATAATATATATATATATATATATATATATATATATATATATATATATATATATATATATATATATATATATATATTTTATTAACACATCGGCCGATTCCCACCAAGGCAGGGTGGCCAGAAAAAGAAAAACTTTCATCATCATTCAGTCCATCACTGTCTTGCCAGAGGGGTGCTTAACACTCCAGTTATAAAACTGCAACATTAACACCCCTCCTTCAGAGTGCAGACACTGTATTTCCCATCTCCAGGACTCAAGTCCGGCCTGCCGGTTTCCCTGAATCCCTTCATAAATGTTACTTTGCTCACACTCCAACAGCACGTCAAGTATTAAAAACCATTTGTCTCCATTCACTCCTATCAAATACGCTCACACATGCTTGCTGGAAGTCCAAGCCCCTCGCACACAAAACTTCCTTTACCCCCTCCCTCCAACCTTTCATAGGCCGACCCCTACCCCGCCTTCCCTCCACTACAGATTTATACACTCTCGAAGTTATTCTGTCTCGTTCCATTCTCTCTACATGTCCGAACCACCTCAACAACCCCTCCTCAGCTCTCTGGATAATAGTTTTGGTAATCCCGCACCTCCTCCTAATTTCCAAACTCCGAATTCTCTGCATTATATTCACACCACACATTGACCTCAGACATGACATCTCCACTGCCTCCAGCCTTCTCTCGTTGCAACATTCATCACCCATGCTTCACACCCATATAAGAGTGTTGGTATAACTATACTCTCATACATTCCCTTCTTTACTTCCATGGACAAAGTTCTTTGTCTCCACAGACTCCGAAATGCTCCACTCACCCTTTTTCCCTCATCAATTCTATGATTCACCTCATCCTTCATAGACCCATCTGCTGACATGTCCACTCCCAAATATCTGAATACATTCACCTCCTCCATACTCTCTCCCTCCAATCTGATATCCAATCTTTCTTCACCTAATCTTTTTGTTATCCTCATCACCTTACTCTTTCCTATATTCACTTTCAATTTTCTTCTTTTACACACCCTACCAAATTCATCCACCAACCTCTGCAACTTCTCTTCAGAATCTCCCAAAAGCACAGTGTCATCAGCAAAAAGCAACTGTGACAACTCCCACTTTGTATTTAATTCTTTATCTTTTAACCACACACCTCTTGCCAAGACCCTCGCATTCACTTCTCTTACAATTCCATCTATAAATATATTGAACAACCACGGTGACATCACACATCCTTGTCTAAGCCCCACTGTTACTGGGATGAGGATAACAAAAAGAATAGGTGACGAAAGATTGGATATCAGATTGGAGGGAGAGAGTATGGAGGAGGTGAATGTATTCAGATATTTGGGAGTGGACATGTCGGCGGATGGGTCTATGAAGGATGAGGTGAATCATATAATTGATGAGGGGAAAAGGGTGAGTGGAGCACTTCGGAGTCTGTGGAGACAAAGAACCTTGTCTATGGAAGTAAAGAGGGGAATGTATGAGAGTATAGTTATATCAACGCTCTTATATGGGTGTGAAGCATGGGTGATGAATGTTGCAACGAGGAGAAGGCTGGAGGCAGTGGAGATGTCATGTCTGAGGTCAATGTGTGGTGTGAATATAATGCAGAGAATTCGGAGTTTGGAAATTAGGAGGAGGTGCGGGATTACCAAAACGATTGTCCAGAGAGCTGAGGAGGGGTCGTTGAGGTGGTTTGGACATGTAGAGAGAATGGAACGAGACAGAGTGACTTCGAGAGTGTATAAATCTGTAGTGGAGGGAAGGCGGGGTAGGGGTCGGCCTAGGAAAGGTTGGAGGAGGGGTAAAGGAAGTTTTGTGTGCGAGGGGCTTAGACTTCCAGCAAGCATGTGTGAGCGTATTTGATAGGAGTGAATGGAGGCATATGGTTTTAATACTTGACGTGCTGTTGGAGTGTGAGCAAAGTAACATTTATGAAGGGATTCAGGAAACCGGCTGGCCGGACTTGAGTTCTGGAGATGGGAAGTACAGTGCCGGCACTCTGAAGGAGGGTGTTAATGTTGCAGTTTTATAACTGTAGTGTAAAGCACCCTTCTGGCAAGACAGTGATGGAGTGAATGATGATGAAAGTTTTTCTTTTCGGGCCACCCTGCCTTGGTGGGAATCGGCCGATGTGTTAATAAAAAAAAAAATATAAATATATATATATATATATATATATATATATATATATATATATATATATATATATATATATATATATATATATATTTTTTGTGTGTGTGTGTACGTGTTGTGTGTCGTTCACCTATTGTGGTTGCAGGGGTCGAGCTCAGCTCCTGGCCCCGCCTCTTCACTGCCGCTACTGGGTCCTCTCCTGCCCATGAGCTTTATCATACCTCTGCTTAAAACTTGTATAGGTCTGCCTCACTAATCTTCCTAAACTATTCCACTTCCCCGACTAACTCTGTGACTGAAGAAATCTTCCTAACATCTCTTTGATTCATCTGAGTCTTCAGCTTCCATCTGTGTCCCCTTGTTTTGTGTCCTCTGTGTGTGTGATGTGTGTGTGTGTCGTGTGTGTGTGTGTGTATGTATATGTATTTGTCTTTAAATAAAGAATATAGAAATATAAAGGGTGGTAGGAAAATTCTCAACAGCTTCAGGAAGAACTTTGAGTTTTCCCTGAGTAAGTTTATTCTTATCCTGAGGATGAGGGTCCCCAAGACAGTTCCAGAGGGCTACCTCCCTTTCATATATATATATATATATATATATATAATGTTCCAATAGGTAAAACTGGTCAATTAGCAAGAACTCATTTAAAATTAAGTACACAGTGCCCCAGGCATACCACCCAGTACACAGTGCCCCAAGGACACCAACCAGTACACAGTGCCCCAGGCATACCAACCAGAACACAGTGCTCCAGGCATACCAACCAGTACATATTGCCCTAGGCATACCAACCAGTACACAGTGCCCCAGGAATACCAACCATTACACAGTGCCCTAGTCATACCAACCAGTACACAGTACACCAGGCATACCAAACAGTACACCGTGCCCCAGGCATACCAACCAGTACACAGTGCCCCAGGCATACCACCCATTACATAGTGCCCCAGGGACACCAACCAGTACACAGTGCCCCAGGCATACCACTAGTACAGTGTCCCAGGCATACCACCCAGTACACAGTGCCCCAGGCATACCACCCAGTACACAGTACCCCGGGCATACCAACCAGAACCCAGTGCCCCAGGCATACCAACCTGTACACAGTGCCCCAGGCATAACAACCAGTACACAGTGCCCCAGGCATACCAACCAGTACACAGTGTCCCAGGCATACCAACCAGTACACAGTGCCCCAGGCATACCAACCAGCACACAATGCCCCATAAATATCAACCAGTACACAATGCCCTCGGCATACCAACCAGTACACAGTGCCCCAGGCAAACCAACCAGTACACAGTGTCTCAGGCATACCAACCAGTACACAGTGCCCTTGGCATACCAACCAATACACAGTGCCCCAGGCATACCAACCAGTACAAAGTGCCCCATGCATACCAACCAGTACAAAGTGCCCCAGGCATACCAACCAGTACACAGTACCCAAGGCGTACCAACCAGTGCACAGTGCCACAGGCATGCCAACCAGTACACAGTGCCCCAGGCATACCAACTAGTACACAGTACCCCAGGCATACCAACCAGTACACAGTGCCCCAGGCATACCACCCAGTTCACAGTGTTCAAGGCACACCAACTAGTACACAGTGCCCCAGGCATACCACCCAGTACACAGTACGCAAGGCTCACCAACTAGTACACAGTGCCCTAGGCATACCACCCAGTACACAGTACCCAAGGCATACCAACCAGTACACAGTACCCCAGGCATACCAACCAGTACACAGTACCCAAGGTATACCAACCAGTACACAGTGCCCCCGGCATACTAATCAATACACAAAGCCCCCGGCATACCAAATAGTACACAGTGCCGATGCCTGAAAGATTGAATATTTTATAAGGCATTAGAAGGCAGGCAGCCCAGAAGCACCGATACTGTAGTGGTAACCCCCGAGCGTAACATTAGTAACGTGACAAATATCAAAAATTCTATCAGACTTCGATATGATGTAAGAGACTTAATATTCTAAATACAGATATCTAGTAGCTGTCTCAGGTATTTGTCCATACATCAGAAAACTGGTCCATCGCTGACTTATTTATAGAGAGAGACATCTAGAGTTTATTCCACAAGATTTTATTGTGGTGGACCTGTTTTCTAAAGTACGGAAAAATACCTAAAAAAAACTGAAAGATATCTATAAAATGTTAAGTCTTTTACATCATATCGAAGTGTTTACTGGCCAGTGTTGTACTAGTTATTGGCCCCCGAGTAGTGAGTATCCCATTCGGTGATGGTTCTTATGCAGCTATGATCCTGTATTCCTGCTAAGTCACCAAGGTTGTCTGAAAGAATTTGTTTTATT
This sequence comes from Cherax destructor, assembly GCA_009830355.1. Lineage (NCBI taxonomy): Eukaryota > Metazoa > Arthropoda > Malacostraca > Decapoda > Parastacidae > Cherax > Cherax destructor. The sequence continues at coordinate 26,661 of WNWK01008954.1, forward strand.
AACTTCTCTGAAGATATGGACAATGAGAAGAAAGCCGGTACGGTAGTCTGGGAGGATCTGCATACTCCCAGCCCCCCAGACCGACTGGAAGTGAGGCGTCCAGTCACTGTCCATCTTCAAGGGAAAGATTCAGTACACTACCATGGTCTTTAGGAAGGAATCATATTCCTTTAGATTTGGACTATCGAAGGCTGGGGAGCATCTCAAAAAGTAGGTAAGTTTTGGGAGGGACAGGCACCTGGTGAGTAGGTAGAAGGCGTCATGTGCATTAATGTCTTTCATCCTGCATTCCATCGCCCTGAAGTCCGAGATTTTGTTTCTAGAATCAGATCAATAGCTTTGAATCCAAGAGGAGCACCAAGAAGAATGCATTTGCTGGATCAATGGTTCATGTTCCTAGCAAAACAGCACTAATATCCTCAATGATCTATCGATTAGTAGAAACTATTTCGCATTTGGTGGGGTTTAAAGATAGGACCAGGTTCTCTCTAATATCTTCTATTTTCCTGATGTCCTCTAGGAGAGATTTGGTAGTGCCATCCAGGGTACCATCATCCAAGAACCAGATTTTGAGCTCACTGGACAGTGTTCTTGTGACTTCCATGATGACCAGGCAGAAAAGAAAAGGGGCGAGAGGGTCCCCCTGTTGCATCCCTTTCACTTTAGTCAATTTCTTGGTCCCCAAACAGTAGTTTAGAGATCCCACTATAACATTATTTTATGAAAGGATAGAGGGAAGGGAAGTGTCTAGAAACTATGTAGAGAGCAGCATCTCTTCTGGTTAAGTTAAATGCATTGGCAAAAGCTAATTTGATCAAGGCTTTTTCATCTGACGTGTTATTGATGTATATTAGAAACTCAATAATATACAGTCGATGTCACCCAAAATGTACTATCGCTAGCACATTATTGTGTATATCACATGCACTTAAGTTTATTACAAGATACAGTTTCTCTGCTTTATTTTCCCCTCCTCTTGTTGTGTTCCCGAAATGACGTCACAAAGTTTTCCATCACCGTAGCTCGATCGCTAGCGCACTCAGCTCACACACTAAGGTCCGGGGTTCGAATCTTCTCCGGTACGGCTGGAAAAACATTAGGGACGTGTTTCCATAAGACACCTGCTGTCCCTTGTCCCTGTTCACCCATCAGTTTAAAATGGTGTGGGTCGCATCCTGGGACAAAACTGACCTAATATGCCCGAAATGCTCAGCATAACAAGCGGCTTTCTGTATAGTATGTCACTGATGTCAGCTAGACCTGTATACCTTGTACATGTACTTGTAGTAAATAAAGATAATATTATTATTATTAACACAATTCTGGTAATCTATTTCATGTGGCTAAAATCTCCCATAAGTGACTTACCTTTAGCTATGTTGGCTCGCTATGTTGTTTATACAGTGGTGCTAACCAATGATGCGTTATGTTCATATTCTTTTTTTTTTATCTGTTTGGTGGTGGGTTCTAAATCTCTGTTAATTTTTCTGTGGGTCTCCCAGTCTTAATAGTGCCAATTAAGAACACATATGATTAATTTCTGATTATCCCTCTCATCTCTTCAAAATTCCTCTTTTATCTTTATTGCAGAACCTACCCCTCCTCCTCCTCCTCCTCCCTAGTTTTCCCTTCCTTTCAACATTGGAAAAATAAACACATAAGCAGTATAATGTGATCCTTTATTGACAACGTTTCGCCCACGCAGTGGGCTTTATCGAGTCACAGACAGATCTACCTGGAAAATGAGCAACATGGAGATATATATAGGGTACAGTCAGGTGGAGAATGCTGGGTCAGGTGGAGAAAGCTGAATGTGACAGTCTTAAAAGTAGTGTGATAGTTAAAAACATTGTGTGACTTAAAGGACCTGCAGTGTACCATTCTTGAGTTCTAGGTGGGATAGCGTTGAAGAAGTTTCTTGGCAATAGGTTCAGCTATGTTGTAGAAGCCGTTGTTCTGGTTGAAGTTGTTGGATATACAGATGAGTGATGATTCTAGGATTCTTCGGTATTGCGTGTTGTCTTCTCTGGCGATGAGTCTTGCGTTTCTGTAGTTGATTAAATGGTTGTGTAAATTTCGGTGTTGAACACAGGCATTTCTTGAGTCGTCAGATCTGCCTGCGTACTGGTGTTCTGAAATGCGTGTTTGTAGGTCTCTGGATGTTTCGCCAACGTATAATTTGCTGCAGCCATTACAAGGGATTGTGTATACCCCTGCCGTGGAAAAAAGCTTTACCTGTCTGTTACTGGTAATGTCCTTGATGGTGGTGGATGTGGAGGTGGATACTCGGAATGAGGTCTTAGAAAAAATGTTGGAAACTTGTTTGGAAATGGAGTTGGTGGGAAGGACTATGTATCTCTTCTCAGCAGTGTCTTCTCTGGGTGTGTTGAAGATGTTTAATGCCCGTCGTCTGCAGTCTCTAATGAAGTGACGAGGATAGTGAAGTTTGGAAAAAACTTGTTCAATGAGGGAGCATTCTTCTTCAAGGAACTCACTGCTGCTGATTCTGAGTGCGCGCAGGAAAAAGCCTATAATTACACCACGTTTAATTTTGGTGTCGTGGTGAGAGTAGAAGTGGAGAAGATCGTGTTGATTGGTAGGTTTTCGATAGACTTTAAAACGAAGTTCATGGTCAGCTTTGCAGAGAAGAACATCAAGGAAAGGAAGAGTGTTGTCGATTTCTTCTTCTAGTGTAAACTGGATTGATGGCTCAACCTGGTTGAGTTCGTGTTGGAGAGCTTGAACGTTGAAGCGTCTGGGAGTTATGATGATAATGTCGTCAACATAACGAAGCCAGGTGACAGAAGAGGGAATAATAGTGGAAAATCGCTCGGCTTCCAAATGTTCCATATATAGGTTCGCAAGGACGGCACTAAGTGGCGATCCCATGGGTAGTCCAAAAGTTTGCTGAAAGAGTTGGTTTTCGAAAGAGAAATATGTAAAGCCCACACATAGTTCAACAAGGTCGATGAAATCGCTGGCTGGAAGAGGAAGATCAAGCGAGTCGTCAATTTTCCTGCGCAAGAGATCGATAGCTTGTGTAGTAGGTACAACATAGCTGAACCTATTGCCAAGAAACTTCTTCAACGCTATCCCACCTAGAACTCAAGAATGGTACACTGCAGGTCCTTTAAGTCACACAATGTTTTTAACTATCACACTACTTTTAAGACTCACATGCAGCTTTCTCCACCTGACCCAGCATTCTCCACCTGACTGTACCCTATATATATCTCCATGTTGCTCATTTTCCAGGTAGATCTGTCTGTGACTCGATAAAGCCCACTGCGTGGGCGAAACGTTGTCAATAAAGGATCACATTATACTGCTTATGTGTTTATTTTTCCACTGTGTCGGTATTTTATACCATTTATTTCCTTTCAACATTATATGCTCGTGGAAATAGTGCATGTTTATCAGTGCAGTTCATTCCCTCTCTGTACGAGGTGTCATGTCTGGGGACTCTCTCTACTATTTGTTTCCTCAGTTTATCATTTATTTGATATTCCATCTGCATTTGTCCTAACACCAATAACCCACGCATAGGAGAGAGGAGCTTACCCCGACGTTTCGGTTCGACTTACACCATTTACAAAGTCACATATTAGATAGTTCTAGGATTTAAATACACATAGTTAATATAGTCAGATTATGGTTATGGTTCTTGATAACTGGGAGGAGAGAGAAAGGCGTGGATTGTGTTGGGATATTGTCGTCTCAGGAATAGTTTCCAATTCTAAAAAAAAAAAATCATCTGCTTTATTTCCTCTTCTTTATTTGTGCACTCAATGATTGTCTTAATATCTCATTCATCTTCCTCGTATCCCATTCTTCCTGACCTGCCATCAGCCTCAAGTTTATAAATGATCAGCAACCTTCAGTTTTCTTCCTCTAACTGTCACTCAAGACTGCCTTGTCTGCTGTCACCAGTTTTATTTTTTTACAGGGTTTTACAAGGTTAAGTTAAGGTTCCTAACTTTATTTACAAGTTAAGAGCTGTTACCTACATCACAATCAGCTCACTTGAAAGCCTTTTATTGTTATGATACAAATAAGCTCAGGATGAAGCTGGAGCCTTGTGTGGGACCTCGATTTCATTTATCAACTGACTTCATTTCGGTGATATCGTTATGCTGTTCGAATATGTTCGTAAAGCATAACGAGTCATCCTAGTAATAAATGATTACAGATGAAGTGACAAAGAAGAAAAAGGCACAATACCGTGACTGGAACAATACACAAATAACCCTCTCATAGGAGAGAGGAGCTTACGACGACGTTTCGGTCCGACTTGGACCATTTACAAAGTCACACTGACAGCAAAGAGTGAGATAGCCAGTATATATACAGACGAGCTGGACGAGACCGGGAACAAGATACGTAGAAGTGGAAGTATTGATAGTGGTAAGGTAGTAGGGAGTAGAAAGTAGTAGAAATTAGGGAATAGAAAGCAGGGAGTGAAGGGTGAAGGGAGACAATAGTAAAGGTAGTAACAATAGTAGACGAATTTGGGGAAAACATTGTAGAAGAAGTTGGGTCAGTCTATGGAGACGAAAAAGGAGCACTGAAGGAGGTTAAGAGCACACAAGAAATAGGATAAAAAAACGCAGAAGAGGGGGAGGGAACTGACTTACAGACAGAAGAAAGCAAAGAAAGAAAAGGGAAAAAATAAGAAAGGAGAAGAGGTAAGGAAAGGAGGAGAAGAAAGGATCAAGTTAAGTCACGAGTGTTCTGAATTTTGGAGCATTTTACGATGTAATGAGAAAGGAAGGCATCTACAGAGACAAAGCCAAGACTAAGATTCATACAAGGAAAGTTGTGTATAAGGAATGATTGAACAAAACAGCGGGATATTTGTGTGATGAATTGACGCTCTGGAGTCAGAGTCAAGAGTGAAGTGCCTGCGTGCTGCCCGTCTTGTTGTATAGAAGCTCACTTCTCGCTGTCATTGGAGTGGTGCCAAGTGTGGTACTTTAACAATATTGGCCTAGCACATAACAGTAAGACCACCCACATACCTCCTGTGTCGAATGCTCTTCTGAAAATACAAATCTATCCAGGCTGGGTCCAGGCAAGAGATGAGCCGTCTTGCTTTGTTCTCTTTCTGTCAGGCAATCCAAGAAAGTGGAGCATACTCAAGGTGTGAGGTTACTTGTGCCTCGTACATAATCTTACAACCTCTACTATCGAGCAGATGCGAGATACGTCGAAGTGCTGTAAGCTTCCTGGCCGCTATATTTGCAAGATTTAAAACGTGGTTCTTCATGGTCAGTTTGGAGTCAAATTTCACCCTAAATATATGAACTTCGTCCCCGGGTACCAATACTCTCCCATTCATTCTTACCACTGTTCCAGTATTACCATCTTGGTGTCTAGAGACCATCATCGGTTGTATCTTCTCAAGAGCAAATGTGACCTACTATCGTTTTTTTCCAGGCCGATGTAGCTGTAAGCTGGTGATTGCTGTAATTTAGAACAGCTGGCATTTCCTTTCTTAAATAAGTAAATGTCAGAGTACAGCCGTCTGCATATGCATGGGATTCTGGGATGAGATGACGGTCACTGAAACAGACATTCCATAAAAATGGCCCAAGCACACTTTCCTGTGGAACACTTGCACCAATAGGATGTATTGCTGACTCTGTCCCATTGAGAGCAATGCTTTAAGGTAATCATTGAGAAGGTATTGCACAGAGCCTGAAATTCCCATATTCGGTCGGAAGCATCAGCAATGTCCAGTGCTACTACACAGCTGACTTTGGATTCATCCAGTGTCTGGTGCTACTTAGTGGAGAGGTTTAGCAACAGATAAAAAGCAGAGTAACCTTTTCTGAAGCCATATAAACAGTCACAAAGTAGTGAGTGGTAGTCGAACAATTGTCATCTGCCGTTATATTGTCACAAAAATCTTGCCAGTGATTGACAGGAGTGACACTGGTCTGTAGTTGCTGATTTCCACTCTGCTCTTCTTTTGTGAACAGAGACTACATTTGCCTCTTTCCACAGAGAAGGCCATTTACACTGTACTAAGCAGTGATGAACAGATGCTAGTTAGAGGCGCTGCAAGCTGGTTTGCATATCTACTTAGCAATCTTGGGCTCAACTTATCTGGGCACACAGACTTTTCTCTGTACAGCGATTTAAGGTGAAGATATAATTCATCCTGCCTTATTGTCACCACTGACAACTTTGACACAGTTCTTGCGGCTAGCCAAGAAGGTTCAGCAAATAGGTCAGCTTTCTCCTGCCTGCTAGTAAACGTGGTCCCATCCTGTCCATTCAGAACTGGAATAATTTCGTCAGGTGAATAACGTTGTCGGTCCTTAATCAAGGACCACCAGGTTTTGGAGCCTACTCTACCTGATGCCAACTTTCTTTTATGTGGCAGCCTCCCATCTAGAGATGGCCCACTTTTGGACTTCTCCCATTTGCCAACAGGCTTGCCTGTGCAGGTTCTTGTTATAGATAGCTGGAAGCCTCTTACTCCTCCAAGCCTTGTACTTAACAGTAGCAGCCTCTTGACAGCGACAGCAGAACCAAGGATGATCTGTAGGCTTCGTTATATATTGCCAATGAGGGACATGTTCCTGTTGGAGATTAAGGATGTGTCCAGTGAAGGCATTCATTTGGTTGTCGAAATCACTTTAGGAGATCATTCCAATTGGAGGTGGCGAGCTCAGAGCAAAGGACTTGCTAGTGTCCTCTTTCTCACAGCCAGGATGTGCATGTAATTCTTCACCTCGTTCTGTAGGAATCTTCAGAGTCGTAAAGACGGCCTTGAGGTAAGATGATCCATCTTGGCCTGGGGGTTGACAAGTGACTATACCTACCGACATGACCACTCACTACTGGGTCGAGGGAGGAGCCAGTGATGTGAGTAGGGAAATCAAGCAAAGTTGACATTTGTGTTGAAGCAGACGGGAGTCCACATTTTCCATCAATAAGTTGATGGGGTCTGCAAGTTGCCACTTGCTTTCTCTCTTCTTACCTACTGTTCCTACTTGTGAGAATCTGCTAAACTCATTTCTTCCTTCTCCTTTCCTGATTCCTCTGCTCTTTCTTCTTTTCCCTTCATTATCACTTCCTTTCCCACCTTTGTCTTCATTTTCAGATTCCTTCACGTTTTCACTCCCTCTTCTAGTCCTGGGTTCTTTCTTTATCGGACGATGTCCTTTTCGACAATACAATCTTTCTCCCCTTTTTCTTTACATATCTTTTATGGCTTCCTGCCAGAGATTAATAAGATTATGTCCCCATTTTTCTTTCAATTTGCCATGGTCAAATCTAAATAGTGCCACCTCTTTTCTTCTCTCTCAACTTTCCATCGTTTTCGAGTGCCAATCTTTGATTTCCAATTTTCTTTCACTGCTGATCCCACACAGTTGAAAAAATACTTTATTCTGTGACTGCTGAGTAGCAAGGAGATGGAGGGTACATGTCCAGCCGCTGCTCGATTCTCTCATTCTAGTCAGTCTATAGTATGTAAGATGTGTCGTTGAATGGTGCAGTGCCAAGGGAAGTGTACTAAACTATTTGTGCTCACCTATTTGTGGTTGCTGGGGTCACAGCTCCTGACCCCGCCTCTTCGCTACTCCCTACTATGTCCACTCTCTCCCTGCTCCAAGATCATTATCGTACCTCTTCTTAAAGCTATGCATAGATCCTGCCTCCACTACATCACTCTCCAGATTGTTCCACTTCCTGACAACTCTATGACTTAAGAAATAATTTATAACATCCCTGTGACTCATATGAGTCTTCAACTACCAGTTGTGACCCCTTGTTTTTGTGTTCCATCTCTGAAACATTCTGTCCCTGTCCACCTTGTCACTTCCTCTAAGTATTATATACGTCACTGTCATGTCATCCCAATCTTTCCTGTCTTCCAGTGTCGTCAGGTTGAGTTTCCTTAATCTCTCCGGGCCTTGTGTTGTTACAAACTTTTGCACTTTCTTTAATTTACTGTCGTGCTTGACCAGATGTGGATTCCATTAGGGTACTGCATACTCCAATATGGGGCTGATGTAAAATGTTTACAGTGTCTTGAATGACTACTTGGATGTCGAAACTGTATTCTTAGGTTTTCCAGGCGTGCATATACTGCAGCAGATACTTGGTTGATGTGCGACTCAGAGGATATGCTCGGTATGATGCTCACCCCAAGATCCTTTTCCTTGAGTGAGGTCTGCAGCATTTGACCCCCGAGCAAGTACTCTAAATGCAGTTTTTTTTATCCTCCCCCAAGCTTTATGACTTTGCATTTGGTGGGGTTAAACTCGAGCAGCCATTTGTCAGACCAGGCTTGCAGCTTTTCCAGATCCCATTGTAGTTTTACCTGATTCTCATCCGCTTGAATTCTCCTCGTTACATTCACGTCGTCTGCAAAAAGAGACTCATCCGAATCTATCCCTTCTCCGTCATGTCATTCACATATACAAGAGAGCGCACCTGCCCTAGAACTGAGCCTAGTGGGAACCCACCTCGCCATATGTTATCATTCTGACACCTTGTCACGTACCATCATTAGTTGTTTCCTTCCTGTCAGATATTCCCTGATCCATTGCAGTCCTTTTCTTGCTATACTACCAGTTCCTCTGGCTTTTGTTTCAATCTCTCGAGTGGAACTGTGTCGAAAACCTTACATTCCATGAGAACAAAATCTACCTGCTCCTCTCTCTCCTGCTCTTCTATTCAGCAGGTTGTTTTCCTGAGTTCTTTGCCTTCCATACATTTTTTTGCGCTCTAGCACGTGTGTGCATGTGTGTGAATGCATGTATGGATGTGTTTATGGGTGTGTGTGGATATGTTTATGGATGTGTGTGGATGTGTGTTATGTACTCACTTATATGAAGTTGCAGAGGTCGAGTCATAGCTCTCTCCCTGCCCCAGGAGCATTATCATACCTCTTCTTATAGTTATGTATGAATCCTGCTCCCACTACTTCATCTCCAGATTGTTTCACTTCATGTTAACTCTAAGGCTAAAGAAATACTTCCTAACATCCCTATGACTCATCTGAGTTTCCAACTTCCAGCTGTGTCCCCTTGTCCCGTCTCTGAAACATTCTGGCCCTGTCCACCGTGTCAATACTTATTTACGTATACGTATTTTTTACGTCGTTATCATGTCCTCCTTATCCCTCCTATCATCTAGTGTCATCAGCTTGAGTTCCCTTAACCTCTTCTCATAAGACATACTCCTTAGCTCCGGGACAAGTCTTGTTATAAACCTTCGCACTTTCTCTAATTTCTTGATGTGCTTGACCAGGGAAGGGTTCCAAACTTGTGCTGCATACTCCCAAATGGGCCCGACGTACACGGTGTACAGAGTCTTGAACGATTCCTTACTGAGGTATCGGAGAGCTATTCTCAGGTTTGCCAGGCGCCCGTATGCTGCAGCAGTTATCTCGTTGATGTGTGCTTCCTTTCTAAGTGCTTCACCACTCTCGTCCTGGTAATCTTCTCCATGACGTTGCATACTATACATGTCAGTGACACTGGTCTGTAGTTTAATGCCTCATTTCTATCATCTTTCTTAAAAATTGTGACTAAATTTGACATCTTCCACACCTCAGGTAGTTGCCCAGTTTCAATGTGTTGAAGATTGTTGTTAGTGGCACACACAGTGTCTCTGCTCCCTCTATAAGGACCCACAGAGAGATGTTGTCTGGTCCCACCGCCTTTGAGGTATCTAGTTCACTTAGCAGCGTCTTCACCTTCTCCTCTTTTGTGTGTATTTCGCCCAGCACTTGTTGGTGCACCCCGCTATCCACTATTCTGACTTCCCGGAGTCCTTCCTGTCTCCACTGTAAATACTTCTTTAAATCTCATGTTGAGCTCCTTACATACTTCTCAGTCGTTTCTGGTGAACTTCCCACCTTCCTTCCTCAGCCTGATTACCTGGTCCTTGTCTGTTGTTTTCCTCCTGAAGTGGCTATACAACAGCTTTGGGTCAGACTTGGCTTTCGATGCTATGTCGTTTTCGTATTGCCGCTGGGCTTCCCTCCTTATCTGTGCATATTCGTTTCTGGCTCTTCGACTAATCTCTCTATTTTCCTGGGTCCATTGTCTTTTGTACTTTTTCCATTCTCTAGCACACTGAGTTTTGTCTCTCTACACCTTTGGGTGAACCAAGGGTTCGTTCTGGTCTTCCAATTATTTCTGTTGCCCTTGTGAACAAACCTCTCCTCTGCTTCCTTCCATTTTGTTGTCACGTAGTCCATCGATTTTCCCACCAACCTCTTTCCCACTGAACCTCTTGCAGGAAATTTCTCATATTTGTGTAGTCCCCTCTTTTGTAGTTTGGCTTCTCCCCTTCTACTCCTGCTTCCCTCTCCACTTGTAACTATACAATGTATTCGAAGCTCAGAACCACGTGATCACTAGCTTCGCGGGACCTATCGCATTTGATGTCCACAATGTCTGAACTACTCAAGGTGAATACGAGGTCCAGTCTTGCTGATTCATCCTCTCCTCTGTCTCTGATAGTGTCCCTAACATGTTGATGCATGAGGTTTTCCAGTACTACCACCATCTTCTTGGCTCTCCATGTTTCGGGTTCCCCATGTGGCTCCAGGTTTTCTCAGTTTTCATGTGATTGAAATCACCCATAACTAGTAACTTGCCCTTACTCATGTGAGCCCTTCGTGCCACCTCAGCTAGTGTGTGTGCACTATTGCTCTGTTGCTCTCTTCATATTTTTTGGTTGGCCTCTTGTTCTGTGGTGGGTTGTACATTACTGTAGTTACCACGTTAGGGCCACCTAGACTGAATTCTTCCTACTATGTAGTCCCTTTTGCCCATTTCGTCCATTTCTTCCATTTCCTCAAATCTCCATCGGTTTTTAATGAGCAGTGCAACTCATCCTCCCCCTCTGCTCCTTGTATCTTTCCTCAGGATCAGATATCCGGGTGGGAAGATTGTGTCTGTTATCATCCCGGTGAGTTTCGTTTCTGTGAGTGTTATTATGTCTGATTCTTTCATGCCACTCCTTACATTTATTTGTGTGTATGTGTGTGTGTGTGTGTACTCACCTAGTTGTAGTTGAAGGGGTCGTGTCACAGCTCCTGGCCCCGCCTCTTTGCTGGCCGCTACTAGGTCACTTTATTATGTCTCTTCTTAAAGCTATGTATGGATCCTACGTTGACTACATCACTTCCTAGACTATTCCACTTCCCGACAACTCTGTGACTGAAGAAATACTTCCTAACATCCCTGTGATTTATCTGAATCTTCAACTTCCAACTGTCTCCCCTTGTTGCTGTGTCCCATCTCTGGAACATCCTGTTTCTGTGCACCTTGTCGATTCCTCTCAGTATTTCGTATGTCGTTATCATATCCCTCCTATCTCTCCTGTCCTCCAGTGTCGTCAGGTCGATTTCTCTTAACCTCTTCTCTAGTTGCAAACCTTTGCACTTTCTCTAGTTTCCTTACGTGCTTTGCTAGGTGTGGGTTCCAAACTGGTGCTGCATATTCTAATATGGGCCTAATGTACACAGTGTACAGGGTCCTGAACGATTCCTTATTAAGATGTCGGAATGTTGCTCTTAGGTTTGCTAGGCGCCTGTATGCTGCAGCAGTTATTTGATTGATGTGCGCTTCAGGAGATGTGCTCGGTGTTATGCTCACCCCAAGATCCTTTTCCTTGAGTGAGGTTTTCAGTCTCTGGCCCCCTAGACTGTACTCTGTATGTGGTCTTCTTTGTCCTTCCCCAATCTTCAAGATTTTGCATTTCGTGGGGCTGAAGTCCAGGAGCCAGTTGCTGGACCAGGCATTCAGCATATCCAGATCCCTTTGTAGTTCTACCTGGTCCCCGTCCGATTGAATTCTTCTTAACTTTACATCATCTGCAAACAGGGACACTTCGGAGACTATTCCTTCCGTCATGTTCACAAATACAAGAAACAGCACCGGTCCTAGGACTGACCCCTGTGGAACCCCGCTCATTACAGGCGCCCACTCTGACGCCTCGCCACGTATCATGACTCGCTGTTGTCTTCCTGATAGGTATTCCCTGAGCCATTTTAGTGCCTTCCCTGTTATCCCTGCCTGGTCCTCCAGCTTTTGCACTAGTCTCTTGTGTGGAACTGTGTCAACGCCTTCTTACAGTCCAAGAAAACGAAATCTACCCATCCCTCTCCTGTTTTACTGCTGTCACCCTGTCAAAGAAATCCAGTGGGTTTGTGACACAGGATTTCCCGTTCCTGAAACCGTGATAAGCTCATTCCTTTCTGATGATCTCCATGACTTTGCATACTATACATGTCAGTGACACTGGTCTGTAGTTTAGTGCTTCGTGTCTGTCTCCTTTTTTAATAATTGGTACTGCATTTGCTGTCTTCCATACCTCAGGTAGTCGCCCTGTTTCTATAGATATGTTGAAGATTGTTGTTAGTGATACATATAGCGCCTCAGCTCCCTCTCTCAGGACCCATGGAGAGATGTTATCCGGCCCCATCGCCTTTGAGGTATTTAGCTCGCTTACCAGCCTCGGTTGTATGTATCGTGTCTAACACTTAAAGGTGTACCCCACCTCTCCGTCTTTCTGTGTGTGTGCGTGTGTGTGTGTGTGTGTGTGTGTGTGTGTGTGTGTGTGCATGTGTGTGTGTGTGTGTGTGTGTGCGTGCATGTGTGTGCGCGCGTGCATGTGTGTGTGTGTGTGTGTGTGTACTCACCTAGTTGTACTCACCTAGTTGTGGTTGCAGGGGTCGAGTCATAGCTCCTGGCCCCGCCTCTTCACTGGCCGCTACTGGGTCACTCTCCCTGCGCCATGAGTGTTAGTTACCATTTTGTCCATTTTGTCCTAGGCACATGTCAATTAGACACTAGGAGTGTGTGTGTGTGTGTGTGTGTGTCGTGCATGTGTGCATGTGTGTGTGTGTGTGCATGCGCGCGTGCACGCATGAGTACGCGCGCATGTAAAATCAGATGCAGTTGTCATGGTAATAAATTCCACACCTGGTATATAACTTCTTTGTTATAAGGCAATTAAAAAAGATCGTATCGGTAAAATGGTAGAGTGCATCAGACAAGTGTAAACATTACCAGTGCGGAAAGAATGGTAATATTTCATGGAAGTGGAAAGAATCCCACTGCAACAACAACAACAACGAGCACAGCTTCAATGCGATGCAAATATGATACTGGAACAGTAATTATTTCTTTTATTCTATTGTCCCTTCACTACACACTGCCTAGATACCGGTATGTAAGTATAATAACTGTACACGGGCACAAAGCAGAACAATCAAAACACAAGAGAAGAATGAGTGAGGACTCACCAGCTCCTCGGGTCCTGGTGTTGACGGTGGGGGAAGCCTCCCCTCGACCCACTAGGTTGACGGCTGCCACCTGCAGGTGGTAGGTGGAGCCGCAACGCAGCTTCTGCACACTGTAGGTTGCCTCTCCTGGTTCCACTGCTTCTTCCACCCACGTCTTGTCTCCCTCCAAGCTATACTGTATGATGTATCCTACAAGTGTAGCAAAACCACCACGGTATTATTTCACCGAATGTATTTAATGCTGAGAGGAATTCATTTTTCATTGTAAAACAAAGTATTTGAGGTCCTGGGCACAATATTGATTTTCATGTTTTAATTTTATTTACAATATATGTATATAATTTATATTATATGTATTTGTATTTGTATTCCCTTGGGATACCGGGAGACGTTGTTAAACAAAAGTATGCTTATTTTATTTAAATCCGAAATTTAAATAATTAGAAAATAATGACAAGGGAATCAATTAGATTGTTTATAAATTTTCTCCTGATATGAAATTCAGTTGCAACTGCATAGATTGTTTATAGAATTCCTAGTCTCTGTCGCTATAAATTATTATTATTATTATTATTATTATTATTATTATTATTATTATTATTATTATTATTATTATTATTATTATTATTATTACAATAAAACTAAGCTCTAACCCGACAAGTCATAAATGAATAATAAACCATTTCAATCCCTCTATAAACAAGATCTCTCACCACCTTCCCATGTGCGTGTTACAAGTTATTCTCCCGTTCGCTCTCATACTACAGCTTTCCCTCCGTCCCTCACTTCCGTATATTACATTTATTTTCACTGCCAATAGTCATTAAATCCTCTTAAAATTTTAAGAAACGACGGATGATGAAATCTCTCTCAATCACATAAGCTTATCAAAGATCACACAGAGATATCGGTATAATCTCTCCAAAATAACCCACAAGTAGACACAAAATGTGGGGTATTATTGGTATTGACAATTGCTCATTACACTTTTATTCATTATTTAAGTACATTATATAAGTAAAGGAAAAAAATGCGAATTTACCTGTGATAGGTTTGCCGCCATCTCCCGGTGGATCCCAGGAGAGATGAATAGAGGTCTCTGTGGCGTACTGAACCCTGAGTGTTGGTGGTGGAGGTGGCTGTACCACCTGAACCACCCAGTTAGCCTCGTCTCGCCCACCCGGGTTGTGGGCGTGGCAGGTGTAGTTACCAGCAACGTCTGCACCAGCCACTGACACATGCAGTGAGTGGTCTGCTAATGTCTAAGTAGAAAAAATCCTATTAGGTTAGGTAAGGCTCGACAGGAAACAGGATAACTATCCTGAGGCTGGTCTTAGTGATATAATGATCTGCAACTGGAACTTTGGGTCATCTGACCGAGACCTTACGCTAACTCACCGCTCCACCCATTTTAAATTTAAAATTAAGGCTTACATAAAAAATTAATCTAACGATTTTGTAATGAAAATAAGGGAATGAATGTCTTGACCACATAATGCAGTGTTATCTGAGGATTTGTCTTGCTCACATACATAATTACAAATGCAAAATTTACTATCTAAAACATTCTGAGATGGTGACGTTGATTTACTGTGATTTTGGCATAATATAAAGGCAATAAATATATAGAACAGCCGATTGAAAAAAAGTCACTTATTTAATATAAAAAATTATTTGTGGGGAACGTTCAGAAAACTAATCTTGTCTTTCTAAATACAGTGAACCTCGGTTATCGAACGGACTAGTCGAACAAATCAGTTTTCGAACTGATTTGTTCGATTTGGTTTTCATACGTGGTCTTGGTTGTCGACCGACAACGCTCGGCAATGCGATCACCACACAAAGTCCACAGTGTGAGACTCAGTAAAACGATTGACGTGTGAGCTGTAAACATCTCTTCAGCTCTTGCTGTGCCTCTTGTGAAGGTAATGAAACCAAAAGTACGAAATTGATAGAAAACTTTTCAGTGTTACCCAAGCAATAAGCTTTGATAATTCCACCACCACCTGTGGTGCCACCACCACCTGTGCTTCCACCACCACCTGTGCTACTACCATACTCTATGCTTCCACCACCCCCCTATGCTTCTACCACACTATGCTTACACCCCTATGCTTCCCCCACTTCCTATGCTTCTACCACCCCCTATGTTTCCACCACTCTTTTGCTTCCACAACCCCTATGCTCTCACCACCCTCTATGCCTCTACCACACTCTATGCTTCCACCCCCTCTGCTTGCACCACCCTCTATGATTGCACCATCCTCTATGCTTCCACCCCCTTATGCTTCCACTACCTCGTATGCTTGCACAACCCTTTATGTTTGCACCAACCCCTATGCTTGCACAACCCCTTATGCTTGCACCACCCCTTATGCTTGCACCACCCCTTATGTTTGCACCATCCCCTATGCTTCCACCACCCTTATGCTTGCACCACCCCTATGCTTCTACCCCCTATGCTTCCATTCCCCTATGGTTCCACCACCCCTATGCTTCTACCACCCCCTATGTTTCCTCCCCCTATGCTTCCACCACCTCCTATGCTTGCACCACTCCCTATGCTTGCACCTCTTCCTGTGCTTACACCACCCTCTATGCTTATACCACCCCCTATGCTTACACCACCCACTATGCTTCCACCACCCCCTATGCATGCACCACCCTCTATGCTTAAACCACCCCTATGCTTCCACCCCTATGCTTCCACCCCCTATGGTTCCACCACTCTTTATGCTTCTACCACCCCTATGTTTCCACCCCGCTATGCTTCCACCCTTATGCTTCCGCACCCCTATGACTGCACCACCAATTATGT
The DNA here is from genome assembly GCA_009830355.1 of Cherax destructor. Classification (NCBI taxonomy): domain Eukaryota; kingdom Metazoa; phylum Arthropoda; class Malacostraca; order Decapoda; family Parastacidae; genus Cherax; species Cherax destructor. The sequence goes on from WNWK01008954.1 coordinate 42,758, forward strand.
TTCCACCACCTCTTACGCTTGCACCACCCCCTATGTTTCCACCCCCTATGGTTCCACCACCCCTATGCTTCTACCACTCCCTATGCTTCCTCCACCCTATGCTTCCACCACCTCCTATGCTTCCACCACTCCCTATGCTTGCACCTCCCTATGCTTCCACCCCTGTGCTTCCACCACCTCCTATGCTTCTACCACCCCTATGCTTGCACCCCCTATACTTGCACCACCCCTATGCTTGCACCACCCCTATGCTTGCACCACCATTATGCTTGCACCACCCCTATGCTTGCACCACCCCCTATGCTTGCACCACCCCCTAGGCTTGCACTACCCCTATTGCCCTACCACGCACTATGCTTTCACCACCCTTTATATTTCCACCACCCCTATGCTGTCATCATCCTTCTACTCTCCCCTCATTAACATTTTCTCTTTATAACTCTTAATACAGTTTAATATAGTTATGAACATCTACATTAATTCTGCTATTTTAATAATTCTAAATATAAATTCACTCATTGAATCATCCATTAGAAAACTTAATCTTGAAGATCATTACCTGGGTTATTCATACGCCACTTGAAGATCATTACCTGGGTTATTCATACGCCACTTGAAGATCATTACCTGGGTTATTCATACGCCACTTGAAGATCATTACCTGGGTTATTCATACGCCACTTGAAGATCATTACCTGGGTTATTCATACGCCACTAATATTTTGTTGTGTCTACAGAGTACTGTTTGCAATACGTACTTCTGTACTGTATCCTTTTGAGTACAACCACAGAATACTATTTTCTGCACCTGCAGTATACATTATTTTCAATAGAACAACAACTTACTGTTTTAAACATCCACATCATACCGTTTTTAATGCATACAGGATACTGCTTTCAATACGTATACATAATTCAGTATTTTCAATACAGCCACAACTTATTGTCTCAGTATAACCTTACATATAGTACTTTGTTTTAATACTTCTCAAAGTACTGCCTCAAAATGCACCATGCTTCAGTTCTGAGGCTCCAGTACTTCCCATGTTCTACCTCATGTTCTTCCCATGTTCTACGTCATGTTCTTCCCATGTTCTACGTCATGTTCTTCCCATGTTCTACCTCATGTTCTTCCCATGTTCTACGTCATGTTCTTCCCATGTTCTACCTCATGTTCTTATGTTCTATCTCATGTTCTCCCCATGTTCTACCTCATGTTCTTCCCATGTTCTACCTCATGTTCTTCCCATGTTCTACCTCATGTTCTTATGTTCTATCTCATGTTCTTCCCATGTTCTACATGTTCTTCCCATGTTCTATCTCATGTTTTCCTATGCTATACCTCATGTTCATCCCATGTTCTACCTCATGTTCTTTCCTTGTTCTATCTCATATTCTTTCCTTGTTCTACCTCATGTTCTTCCCTTGTTCTACCACATGTTCTTCCTTTTTTCTACATGTTCTTCCCTTGTTCTACATCATGTTCTTCCCATGATCTACCTCATGTTCTTCCCTTGTTCTACCTCATGTTCTTCCCATGATCTACCTCATGTTCTTCCCTTGTTCTACCTCATGTTCTTCCCATGTTCTACCTCATGTTCTTCCCATGTTCTACCTCATGTTCTTCCCTTATTCTACCTCATGTTCTTCCTTTGTTCTACCTCATATTCTTCCCTTGTTCTACCTCATGTTCTTCCCATGTTCTACCTCATGTTCTACCCTTGTTCTACCTCATGTTCTTCCTTTGTTCTACCTCATGTTCTTCCCTTGTTCTACCTCATGTTCTTCCCATGTTCTACCTCATGTTCTACCCTTGTTCTACCTCATGTTCTTCCCTTGTTCTACCTCACACTACTAACAACAACAACCTAGTAGATCTTACTATATATTTAGTTAAAGTGCAGATTATTGAATAATTTATTTCAGACTTTGCAATACTTCAAAATACTCCATTTCCTCGGATCAAGTCTTTCTCATCTTCCAGAGCATGAACAACCTCTTTCCAAGAATCCTTATCAATCATTCACTTGCGTAAGTTCAATTTTCTTTGCACTTGTGCAAGTTCAATTTTCTTCGCTCGTCATGAGTTTTACATCAAGTTTTACCATCGGTATTTCCTTAGAATTCTTAATGGATGGAGTCTAATTAACTATATTAATAAAATGATGTGTTTAGGGAATGAAGAAAGATTTTAGAAAAAGCCTGTTTTTTTTTTTTAGATAAAGGATGTGTTTGTTCATCCTTCCAAAAATAATCTTAATTTTACAAAGTGTGGACCGGGAAGCCAGAGGAAGGTCTCGGTCAGTTGACCATAAGCTCCAGTGATGGGTCATCTATGACCTGTGTCAGGAAACAACTATCCTGTCACACAAGACACAATACATACTTCATCAGTATTACTCTATTATTCATACTTTGCTATACATACCCTATTTTATATACCATCATAAATACTTCATCATTATATACTTTCTAATACATACTGACAAAATATACATTATCTTTCAGAGCCTGGTTATGTATCTTACATTTCGTCAAATATACCTCATACATACCCTCATCATATTCACTCTGTCATTCATACTCTTTTATTTATATATACTATCATACATTCCTGGTTACAAATGTCATACATTTCTTGTCAGACATTTCATTTCATACATATATCCTTTTGCTTTCCCTAGCATACTCACCATCGTATATACCTCTATATATACTGTAATAATTCCTTCTCAAATATTTTTTGTTATACATACTGAGTAATTCATATCCAGTCATACATACTATGTCCTACATAATTTCATCCATACTATTACATACCATCACATATATACCATAATTCATACGCAGTCTTACTGTCATATATTCCCCATAATACATTTTATCACTCTCTAATTTGCTTTGTCATACATTGCCTGTTATACATTGCATTGTTAAATACCTTTCATCATACTCTATCATACATATTTTCATATATATCACATTATTTATACCTTATTACATATTCTCATTCATATCGTTATACATATTACATATTTCATGAAAAAACAACCACAAGGGGAAACCAATGATAGCTATAGGCCTTTCATGTTGCAGACAAAACATTTTCAGGAGCTTGCAGTATTACAAAGGAATTGGAAAGAACCCAAGCAGGTATATCCATGTATCCTAATGGATTCCTATCATTCATCTTCCCCTGTGGTTGTTTAGCATCTGTTATCGCTTGTTCGCCATTATTGCCATACCTTATTACACATCATTCATACTTCAATATACATTTCATACATACATACCTTGGTTTACACAACTCCTAGAATTTTTGGAGCTTTGGATTGTTAAAATTATGTATTATGCTAAATAGTTCAACGATTTCAAAGGGGAATAATAGGTAGACTCCACCGACTTTGATTGCCGTGTGTTGGTGGCTGTAAAAAGGTAGACGATTCGCAGTTGGTGGTCACTACAAGTTCCACAGCTACAGTAGGTAGCAGTTGGTGGTCACTACAAGTTCCACAGCTACAGTAGGTAGCAGTTGGTGGTCACTACAAGTTCCACAGCTACAGTAGGTAGCAGTTGGTGGTCACTACAAGTTCCACAGCTACAGTAGGTAGCAGTTGGTGGTCACTACAAGTTCCACAGCTACAGTAGGTAGCAGTTGGTGGTCACTACAAGTTCCACAGCTACAGTAGGTAGCAGTTGGTGGTCACTACAAGTTCCACAGCTACAGTAGGTAGCAGTTGGTGGTCACTACAAGTTCCACAGCTACAGTAGGTAGCAGTTGGTCGTCACTACAAGTTCCACAGCTACAGTAGGTAGCAGTTGGTGGTCACTACAAGTTCCACAGCTACAGTAGGTAGCAGTTGGTGGTCACTACAAGTTCCACAGCTACAGTAGGTGCAGTTGGTGGTCACTACAAGTTCCACAGCTACAGTAGGTAGCAGTTGGTCGTCACTACAAGTTCCACAGCTACAGTAGGTAGCAGTTGGTCGTCACTACAAGTTCCACAGCTACAGTGGGTAGCAGTTGGTCGTCACTACAAGTTCCACAGCTACAGTAGGTAGCAGTTGGACAAGTATTCTTGTAGTGTGGGATGATCTGCTGGCGAGTGCTTTCGTGTGTCGCTTGACTGACTATCACTATCTTATATCCGGCAATTCATACCCCTTGGTAAATTCTATGTCATACATACCTCATAATCATACATTTCATCACATACTCCTTTATTCAAATACAGTCATACATCCTGTCATTCATACTAACGTCCATACTATCATACATAACCATAAAGTTCATCATTTATAGTTATTCACCCCATCATACATAGTATCATTCACACGTAACACACACACACACACACACACACACACACACACACACAGGGGTCTGTCCTATGAAAAAAGGTTGAGGGAAATAGGACTAACAACACTGGAGGAAAGAAGGGTCAGAGGAGACATGATAACGACATACAAAATACTGCGGGGAATCGACAAGGTAGACAGGGACAGGATGTTCCAGAGAGGGAACACAGAAACAAGGGGACACAACTGGAAGCTGAAGACTCAGATGAGTCAAAGGGATGTTAGGAGTATTTCTTCAGCCACAGAGTAGTCAGGAAGTGGAATAGTCTAGAGAAAGATATAGTGGAGGCAGGAACCATACATAGTTTTAAGACGAGGTATGATAAAGCTCATGGAGCAGGGAGAGCAGAGACCCAGTAGCGGACAGCGAAGAGGCGGGGCCAGGAGCTGAGTCTCGACCCCTGCAACCACAATTAGGTGAGTACAATTAGGTGAGTACATACAACAGGCCTAGTGTCTAATCGACATGTGCCTAGGACAAAATGGTAACTATCATACATACGTCATACAATCCATTATATTGTTATAAAGATTATTATATATAGAATAGGTACAACACAGGCATAATGGATGTGTATAACCCAAAAAATATAATGGATGGGTACAACACAAATAGTATAATAGATCTGCACAACCCCCAGTAATATAACTGAGGAGTTCAACCTGAGTAATATAACTGATGAGTACTATGTAGGTAAACTGGCTCAGGGCATCACGAGAGACAATGATAAAGTGATGGGAAATCACTAAAGACTAGTGACACAAAAGGGAAAATTTTGTGCGAGGTAAAACAGTGATCAGAAGAGTCTGAGGTGAGAGAATCCCGACCTATCCATGTGGAATCCAACGTGTTGCTAATCAGAGTTCTGTACCAACCCACGACTTGTTACAATGTCAAATTGACACAAATGTGAAATTTTGCTTTGTAGGATAGTCTGATAAACAAGGAGCTGGAAGATTATTGTAATTTAAGGGTGTAAAATGAATAAACATGAGTGGATAGCTAGTAATTAATACCTGTGCCTGGGGAATGGTGTCACGACCGAGGTGTGTCCAGGTGACGGCAGGTACTGGAGAACCTACCACAGCACAGGGAAGTGTGAAGGAGGAACCAGCCTCCACCTCCACCGTCTGCCCAAATGACCTGATCCTTACTGGAACTGTACAAAAACAAAATGAAAAAAATATTTAAAAATTTATAAAGAATATTTATTCTTACACTTTTGCAGCTTATGAACCGCAGACCAAATTTATCCAGACATACGCATCCCCATCTCATAAAATTTTTGATAGCCAAAAAAAAAAAAAAATAATAAACATACAAAATATAAAAAGTGACATTTTTAGTAGAGTTGTAGAACCTAACAATATGCTCTAGTAATAAGAAAAAATGGATATATTCAAAAGTGTCCAAGTTTTTTTTTCCAGCTGGCAGAAGTTAACAAAACTTGTGAATATCTTAGTCTTAACATAAAAAAAATAAACAGTTCAGCGAGACTTTTGTTTCTGCTTTGAACTCATGAGGAATTTGCAGCGATCATAAACATAATTGGTTTTAATTTAGTTTATGATGGCTGTTTATCCAAACTCAAAATATATTCCATAATTTACTGTCATGTAATTTTTATGTAGAATAATTAAAACATTACTATTCTAAAGAATAGTTTAAAAGGCTATTGTACCCCTGGGATCGTTCATGCTTGTACCCCGGGGATCGTTCATGCTACTACCCCGGGGATCGTTCATGCTTGTACCCCGGGGATCGTTCATGCTAGTGCCACGGGGATCGTTCATGCTTGTACCCCGAGGATCGTTCATGCTTGTACCCCAGGGATCGTTCATGCTTGTACCCCAGGGATCGTTCATGCTAATACCCCGGGGATCATTCATGCTAGTGCCCCGGGGATCGTTCATGCTAGTACCCCGGGGATCGTTCATGCTTGTACCCCGGGGATCGTTCATGCTTGTACCCCAGGGATCGTTCATGCTAATACCCCGGGGATCATTCATGCTTATACCTCGGGGATCGTTCATGCGTGTACCCCGGGGATCATTCGTGCTTGTACCCCGGGGATCGTTCATGCTGCCCGGCTTGAATAACCCTGACCAGCGAGATAATTATTCTCCATCAAACCGTAAAAAAATTCTTTTGCTGCAATATTGATAGGATTTTGTCCCCCAAAATGACTGATGAACATGACACTAGAAGAATTACCTGTTGAGGACGGCGTCTTAGATATAATGGTGGAGGCGGCGCCCTCGCCCACACGGGTGGAAGCGGTGACCCAGTACTCGTAGCGGACGTGGGAGTCCAGTAGACCCACTTCCCTGCTCACCTCCATCCATGGAGAGGCACCCACATCCGCTGCTACCACCATGCTCCTTGTAGCCTGAGAATAATAACAAACATTATTATGACCCATTCGCAACAATATGAAAACTATCTATAAATAATATATCATTGAAGCATTTTGACAAAAATGACAACTGTTAATCCAGAGCCTAACAAATAAAGATTCCTAATAATCTTAATTTTTGAAGGGATGGACTGGTATCAGTAGTATACCAGTGTATACTAACTAGCCGTTAACGCTTACGTTCCAACACATCAGGAGATGCTCAGTGAGCGCCCACACCCGAGTACATTAAGTCATGGCTTAGAGACGGTCAGCGTCAGACGTGTGGTGTACCAAGCAGGCAGAATCCCTCAATAAACTACGTGCAGAGCGGACAGATATATTATTTTACTTATATCAATCATATACGAACTCCTACGCCAACCCCTACGCCACGTGTAAACCAGCGGAAGGCCTCGGTCAGATGACCACTTGTCCTGTTGCTTGACGCAGGTTCTTTTCAAGCACATTTCCAAGTTATTAGCAAACCATTGACTCATCATATCTTAAACACTCTGAAGAGTTCTTCTGACTTGACGATATTACCAACAAAAGCAATAAACTAGCCAGTCTTGATGTAACCGCGTTATTCACCCATGTTCCTTGAAATGAAGTGATATTTATCCAGGATTCTGACAACGCAAACTCCTTGGCTCATTTCCTCACAAAATATTTCCTAACCTCGTCAACTGTGTCTTAACTTTAACCTATTATCCTTTGAAAATAGAAATTCGGCATCGAAATGCGCTTTCCGCTCAATGCAGTTTTAACTAACATTTTACCTGAAGCACCAACAAAAGAGATAATGATAATAATATTAATAATAATTATATTAATAATAAAATCTTATTTCTACAAGTACATGTACAATGTATACAGGCCTAGATGACATCAATGACACTACTATTTAGAAAGCCCATTCTTATGCAGGGCATTTCGGGCAAATGTGACCTTCACCAGTCGACTAATACCCAGGTACCTATTTTACTGCTAGGTGAACATGGACGGCAGGTGTCTTAAGGAATCAAACACGTCCTAAAGTTTCCACCCTTACCGGGAGTCAAACCACGGACCTCATTGTGTAAGCTGAGTGCGCTAGCACTCACCTCGCATACTGAGTGTAACTCCTGGCTATATCTCCTGCTGACGCTTGATGACCACATCTTGGAAATTTAACCCTGTACCTTAGTAACTAAGGAAGATTAACTCAGTCAGGTCGAGCCTTTAATTAAATTCCTTTTACAGGAAGAAAAGGACAATTGTTTTATAATAAAAGTCAATGAAAAACCTACCAACGTGGATGACACGATTCATTTATAATCCCACCACGATCTTAGCACAAAGGAAAAAATAACAGGCTGTTATTACAGCCCTTTGGATCTACAGTAGTGAATTCCGACTAGATGGACAAATATACATCGAAAAAGCTATTTCAAGCCTCTTATTTCCAATGCACTACATCAAACTGAACCCAAAAATGACAGAACCGCTGAGTGGCACTCAATACTTCCCGCTAGAATTACAGCGATAACTATACTTACCTTCTCCAGCAATTAAATGAATTCACCAAAATAACAAACCCTCACGAAGACTTGATTTGCAATCGTGTCATTACGATTTCGTGAGTCACTTGATAAAGTGTTGTTTTGATGAAGCGTTTTATTTAAAAGAATATTTCTTTACTGAAAGGTACTTTTTACTACTAACTTGAGAGATGACCAGAGAGGTAAAAGGGGAGAAACCTACCTAGAATAGTAATGAAGGAACTAAATGATAAAGTAAATAGACTAGGGATATAACTGGAGAGATAACAAGAGAGGTAACTAGAAAGATACTTCAGGTGAGCTGAGCATTTCATTCTCCCACAGTTAATATTATGCTTACAGATTTAAGTGTTTCCCGGTATTTTGCTCTTCCTGTACTGCAAGACGTGTGATAGCACTTGTTTTCATATAAGTAATATATCCTCAAAATACGTTATTTACTCTAACCTAACCTAACCCAACTAACCAATCTTAATCAAACCAAATCAAACCTAAAAAAACGTAACCTAATCTAACCTAGCCTAACTTAATTAAATCTTCCTTAGGCTCACATAATTAAATCTAACCTAACGAATCTACACTAACGTCAATTAATCTAAAATATAAAATAAGCTGACTCACGAAATCGTAATGACACGATTGCAAATCAAGTCTTCGTGAGGGTTTGTTATTTTGGTTTGTTATTCTGGCCACCTCAAACTTCTCCTGTTCTTCACGATTGTCCTTTGTATGGACTGATGAAGCCACTGTGTGGCGAAACGTTTCCTCAATAAAGATACCTAAGTGTTGTATATGTGTCTAATTTACCAACTCGTCGGTTCTCTGAACCATTCATCTACAATGAGGAATAAATGCACCCGATTTATTAGCCTATGCTAGGCATGTTTTACTCACGCCAATGCATTCCCATTAATGAAATTGTCCAATATATTTTCAAAAACCACTCAAAATACTCAGTTCATTGAGGTTACTTGGTAGTGCGGGCCAGTCATGTAAATCTCTAAGGCCACTCACCTACATCCCTTCTAAATATAAGTTTATCCAACTTAGATTCATTACAGTGAATTAGATCTTGTTTAGATATATTCAGAACTATATTTTTTTTTCTGTTTATTTCATACTTAAAATTTCCTCAAATCCAATGACCTTTAAGATTGTTAAGTAAAGGATTTTCATCTATTTTCGTCGCATATGCTTCTGTATATTTACATAACTGAGTGTTTATGTACATTTTGTATAGATGACAAACCTGAGCAACATACCACATACCACGGGTGGGGTTCGAACCCGCGGTCAGAGAGTCTCAGAACTCCAGACCGAAGCTATACTAATGATTTATGATGATGCTGAACTTTGGCATTTCTGTATCTTCTTCAAATTATAATGCCGAAGAACAAACTAAATTTGTAAAAAAAAAAAAAATGCCTTGTCACAGACCGGGCCGCGGAGGCGTTGACCCCCGAAACCCTTTCAGGTATATCCAGGTATATGCATAAACATATGATTTGACCATTATATGACGCGTGTTATTGAAGGACTTTGTAATATTTTAAGATACTTGGTATAACGCAAGTCTCTTGGTATAGTGCTATAGTGACTCTAATGAAAGAATCTTAATATAATGGAAGACCATTTTCCTAATGGAGTATATTTGCCATATTGCAAGACAGATGATAAATGAAAATCACTTGATATAACTTTTTTTCATGTATTTTTTTCAAATATATCTTATAATATTATGAAGTATAAACACCCGTTTATAAATGATAAATCATCAGACAAATGTACTTTTCTTGCTAATTTTGGTGTTACTCAAAATAATAAGTAATGTGATGGTATTTTGAAGAGAAGAAAAAATACTGGGTAAACTATTAGCATATTCGTGACAGTAAAAAACCGAACACGAACAATTCTGGGAATGCGTGAAGCATAAAGCATGCAATACTTACCTGCGGAGCGTTGAGCGGACGATAGTAGAGAGTGTAGTGAGTGAGGATCCCATTAGGACGAGGCGGCGGCAGCCACGAAACCATCACAGAGTCTCGACCAGTGGCCAAGGCGTGGATAGCTGCCGGCGCCCCAGGAACTGTCAGAGGCTAGTATATATGAGTGTGCTTTTTCTTCTTAAGCATACATGGCGAAAAATATATTATACACCAAATACAATTTGAAATAAGTACACTTTAATAATATTATGATATACTTTACCACACATTTTATTTTACACACACCAATTTTACAGGCTAAGAGCTGTTATCCTGCCCTTCCCAGGATGCCACCAACACCAGTCGTCTAACACGCAGGTACCTACTTATTTCTAGGTGAACGGGGACAGTAGTTATAAGGAAACACGCCCAATATCTTCACCTGTACCTGGGATCGAACCACGGACATTCAGTGTGTGAGATGAGTCCTCTACCAACTGAGCTATTTCTTCCTTGACGCTGATGCTGCCAGAACTATAGAGCAAATTTAATCTATGAAGTAAATACTTTAATTACTAGTGAAGAATATTTAAATTTTTTTGGTTGTACTGCAACACACAACGTTGATGGCCCAGTATGAAGCTGGATCCTCCAGAAGCTTTATCTGGATGAAGGAGGATTAAAAACATTGGCAGCTACAGATTGCGCTCTTACTAATATTTCTTTTATTTATTTTCTCCTCCCGGGAGAGTTAAAAAGGGACCCTCCTAGCGAGTTTTAATCCACTCGACTTTCTGCTTCTACCAAGTCTGTAAGCATGGAATTCCATTCCTACTTGTTTTTATATTCTATGTTTTGGGCTTTTATGTCATTGTAATGGAATCTGATTTTACTTACGTATTTTAACGTAATTATTCTTAGTCCTCACAAATTATTTTAAGGGCCTTCTACCTAGCCTGTGAGTGACTGCTTCTCGAGGCATTCGAGATAAGGTGGGCAGATAGATCTAGTCACTAGATCTCTGACTGCATTTACTTTCACTTCTTCTAGATACCACATAAGTTTTGTTGGACACTTTGCAATTATCATCCTGTTTTTTTCATCACATTCAGCCGCCTTTATCAGAGTACTGTAAGTCCGGATTTCGATTTACCCCGTTGTCTACTAACGGTTACACACCACTACAACATCGTGAGTCCTAGTAACTACGTGCAACGTTCAATCAGCACGTCGCAATATCTGTCTTTTACCCGAATATATTTGTATATGGGAACATTAGCTTAGTTTCTCATGATTAATTTATGTATTTTGTTTTTCATACTTTGCTTCAGCTAGGTGTGAGGGAAGAGCTAGTTAAATAAGGTTGGAAGCATGAATGAGTGATGGTGTGTTACAAAAAAGAGATATCTATAAAGTTTAGACATCTCCAGGGAATACTAGGTCTCCCCCTCTAGCATTCAGCCTGTTTCTGGTTTTTGTAACAAGTAATTAGAAAGTATGAGGAATAGTAGTTTCAAACCCTCTTTGAGGGTCTGAAAGGGCAGTTATACCTTCACGCTAGGACAGGAATATTTAATCAATTTACATAAATTGATTAAATTTTTATCCTTTGCATAAGTAGCTAAGGTCCTTTCAAATATCCTTTGAGGTTCTAGCAGGGCCTTTATACCTTCACATCGGTGGATTTTTTTTTATAATTTTCCCTAATTTAGACTGTAAATTTGAATGTGTGTAAAACTGAGGCTCTGATTTGGGTTTCTAGAAGTTTGTAGTGAAAGGAGAGGGGAGGGGGGAGGGGTTGCAGCAGCCGCGGAGTGATACACGGAGAGAGACGCTGACAATGTGGCAATACGGTTGTACATAGTGTATTAATAATCCGGCGTCATTGTGGCCGAAAATGGGTTTATCGGCTGGAATCAAGGATTAGAAGTTTATTTAGCATCCTCCGATGTGGTAAACGAACTAACATTGAGTGAGACTGCCACAACATGGCTGTATGATGAAAAATGAGAGGACGCCAAATCTTCGGTGCAGCAAACATCACATGTAATGCATGCTTACCCTTAATTTGCAGTATATGTATTGCCTTGGCCAAAGCATATATTCTGAGAGGGTAGCATTAGGATGTGAGCTAGCTTCAAATACAATCCATCAAACCTCGAGTAGGCATTCTTAGAAATTCGTTGCTTGGTCTCCTACTTTGTTCGTGCAGTGCGTGTGAAATCTGCATCGTCGTGCAGTTATCGTTACAGTTGCAGCACAGAGCAGCACCTTCATTTTCAGCAGGTGAGGACAGTTGTCCCATTTGTCATCCTTGAAGCAAAACGCACTTGCTGATGAGATTGTTTTTGCAGTTAGTTCTGCTCCTGTGAGAGCAATTTGGAAAAAAAGAGTTCGGAAATTGAGTGGCAGATACTTTCCAGACCCGGTTCCGGTTCTTAGGGTTGCTGGTGTCAGCACTGGAAACCCTATTGAAGTTGCCACAACAATTGGAAATCATCTTGTCCGAATCTCTCGGGGGGAAGGAGGTCTCAATCTACGCCCCTCGTTACTTTCCTTCAAGTCTGCCAAAGTTACCGCTGGACCAGATGGCATTCATTCACATTAGTATGCTTCATCATTTACATCCGTCAGCCACTTACATCTTTTTAATCATGTCTGGAAAACAGTCTTTCTGTTTTTTTCATAAACCGGGAACATTGGGGCATGATGCGTCCCATTATCGACATATTGCTCTTACAAGCGCACCTTACAAGTTGATGGAACGTCTAGTAAATTGATGTTTAGTGTGATATTTAGAGACATACAATAGTGTTTCCACTCGTCAATTTGGCTTTCGTAAGTGCCGCTCCACTACTGACCCGTTAATCCGCTTAGATACCTATGTTCTTAATGCCTTTGCTAGTAACCACTCGGTTATCGCAGTCTTCTTTGATCTTGAAAAAGCTTGAACGTATAACATCTCGGCCCAAGCTAATTTCTTAGGCCTCCGGGGCAATCTGCCACTTTTCCTTTAAAACCTCGGGTCAGAGGTGTATCCTTAGCACCTCTCTTTTCCTACTAGCTATTAAAGATCCGGCTTCTGTTCTCCCACTTAATATTTGGTCATCACTGTTATACTATAGTTGGTGCAGGCGCTGACTGCCATTTAGTAGCAGCCTCAGTCCAGAATGCTGTCGACCTTTTTCTCATTGGGCCACTACTCGGGGGTTTAAATTTTCTGGTACTAAAACGCACCAGAATACTTTTACTAGACGTTCTGTTGCCTCTAATATTCCATCATACCTGTATGGTACCCGGATCCCTGAACGTGATATGGTCAGAATTCTATGCCTTATGTTTGATCGCCGGTTGTCCTGGAAACCTCACATCACCTCCCCGGAAGCAACTTGCCATTTAATACTCTCATTTTCCTTGGGGAGCGGATCGACGAACTCTCCTTCGACGTCACTCAGCTCTAATCTTATCGAAACTAGATTATGGCAACCAGATATACTCTGCGGCCTCTCCTGCATCTCATCCTAAACTTGATCCCATTCATCAAGGATTACGTTTGTGTCTAGGTGCTTTTCGTTCTTAACCTGTCGAGAGCCTATATGCAAAGGCGAATGTTCCATCTTCGAACGATCGCCGTGATGCCCATTGTCTCCGACATTCTGTCGGTTTGTGCATTGCCACAAACACACGTATATTCTGTGTGAATTGGGGCAGCAAGGCTACATAGAGGTTGGTAACGGACGTTAGTAGAGGTCCATTATTTAATCATATCCCCTGTTTACTCCTTCCCTTTTCTCTTCATATTCACTTTATCTTGGCTTCTCTTCAATTACCCTTTTTATATGTTCATCTGGCATCCAACTTGTCTCTTACTCTGCAGGAGCTTCCGACCATTCGAGTGTTCTTACCCACTGCTGTGCGCGGAAGCTCGAATACCTACAGTTGCTTCTCGCTCCTTTTTTTCTTAATCACTTCCGATCTCATTTTTTTTATTTGCCTCTTCCCCAAGTTCGTCGTGTAGAACTTTGGTTGCGTCGCATTTCTAGCAAACACAAAAATCGTTTTCTGTTGGGTCCCTAGTCATGTGGATGCTCAGGGCAACGAGCAGGTAGACTGCTGCATGGTCAGGGTACATGACCCTCACGTTTCATATAGGGGTACTCCATTCTCAGACTATTTTGCTGTAATAGCTAACCATCTTCGCAACCGCTGGCAGCAACATTGGTCTGAGTTGATTTATAATAAATTATATTCTATTAAGCTGCGTTTAGGATTCTAGTCTTCTAATCATCGATGTTATGGTTGAGAGACTACGCTTTCCCGTCTTCGCATCTGGCACACACGTCTCGTTCATGGGTATCTCATGGAGAGGTGCCCAGTGCCACTCTGTGAGAATTGTCAAATTCCAGTTTCAGTTTTTCACATTCTGTTGGACTCTCCTGTGTACCAGCGGGTACACAGAATTTACCTCCGACGTCGTCACCGCTCTAGCAATCTTACTTTATCTTCCCTCCTCGCTGACGGCCCCACCTTTGACTCAGACTCCTTCTTTGACTTTTTGTCAGCAACAGCTTTATTACACCGACTTCGTTTACACTTCCTTTAGCACTTCTCACCGCCCTCCCTGTCATGCTCCTCATCCCTCGCTGGTCTCCGATCAGACATATTACACCTTTTAGAACACCCTACACTTCAGCGCTGTGACCTTTATTGGTTTAGTGCTTCGTTATTACTATAATAATATGTCTGATGACTCTGAAAAAATGCAATAACGTGTAAATACCGACGTATTAGAAAGTATTCCAATTTGTTAACTGGAATGTGTCCCTTTAACAAAGAGTGCTACTATCAAGCATATCACTGCAGAACAGACAATGTTGTGACCTGAATTACTTAATACTTAATGAGGCAAATATATTGAACTACGTATCAAGAGGCCCAAAACGCAGTAAGCATCAATAAATTAGGGAAGAGCTATAAGCTCAAAGAAAAAATCAATTAAATTATATGAAAGACAACAGAAAAAAAGAAAAGAATGACAGTGGAATACAGTGAAACAATTCTTCACACGCCAGGGTCAAATATATAAGAGCAGATATTGCAGCCAGATCTGGGAAGGATGGGAATATACACATAAAGACCAGTATTAAAAAAATGGTCCTGTACGAAAGGTACTTACAAAACTTACACAACTCAAACATACCACGTCATAAATCCTCTTTCCTTTTTTTTCCAGTATTAAGGGAATGGCCTCTTCCTGCAAATTTTTATAAATATTCCGGTTTTTTTTTTTTTTTTAAACAATAGAAGATAACTCAAAGACATTAAACAGTATGCAGTGGTCTTCATTTGTTTTCCTGAAACATTTCTGATTATTAGGGTATGATGTCCTTTGGCTTACCCGTCAGTAGTTCTGTTTGCCATAGACTAATATTTATCTTCTAAATGGTCACGGAAAATAATTAAACAACTTATTATAATATAGGACCTTATATACATATACATAAAAAACAGGAAATATTGAAAGACAAGTACAAATATAGTTGATGAACCTGAGGTGATTAGAAAAGGTGGTTACGTCCCCTCACACTTTAACAGGTAATAGAAGACAGTGTCGGCTGAAAGAACTTAATGTAAAGCCCTGGTAGTCTGTGTAATCAAACCAAAATCATAATACATTAACCTATACTCTCTGGTATTATGGATGTTTCTATTGAAAACATCACTTTTAATTGTTTGTTCCATACATCAGACTTCATTGCTTCTTATGAACATTCCCTCTTCTTTCTTCATCCTAATTTCCTGGCATCTTAAGGTTAAGGTTGTCTTCTGATGTAGCTGTGAAGCAATTTTGGTTCACTTTTTTTCTCTTTTATCATTCTCAAAATGTAGCTCGGCCTCTCTTTACCTTGCATATTAATTTTCGGCTCTTCTGCTTGCATCTTTGCTCTTGTCTGCTGTGGCATGCTAACAGTAAGTTACATTTTATTCGGCGTATGCCACACCCCCATACAGGCTGCCTCCCAACCAGTGAACCAGGTGCTAAGGGTTTATATCAGTATCTCGGTTATATCAGTATCTCAGTTCATTGGCAAATCACAGACAAGCCCACCAGAGCTGTGAAGCAATGTGGTTCGCGTGTGACAAGTTTTGGTAGACTTATCTAGACTGCTGGTTGGTCACGGTGTTTTGTCTGGCTCCTTGCTTTTTGCCTTCTTTGATCACTGTGTTGTACACTTTTTCTTACATCATTGTATATATTGTAAATAATGTACTTATTGTAAATACCAGCTTGCTTATTTGATGAAGGAAATACAAGTCATACAACTTCTGCTATCTTTTGCTTGCTCCACTGTTTATTCAATTACGACTAGGTGTGCAGGCTATTCTGCAGCTGTGTTCGTAATATCTGTCCTTTGCTTTCTATAGTTTTTCTATGCTCCTCCGCCTTTTTATTATATGTTTTTCTACGATTAAACAAAAGGGTTCTCCATGCTTTTGTCATTTTCTCTTCTTTGTACGAAGATCTGACTAGCATTGAACTTTATTTTACAGGTTCATATCATTAAGAAATTTTCTCATAGATTCAAAGTTTCTACTTTTGAGGTCTGGATCTCTGCTCCCTCAACGTGTCATTCGTCCCTCAGTGTTTAGTACCAGGTTAACGCATTGACGACTAGTATTCTATTTCATCAATGTGAGATGTACTGGGGGTTAATAGTAGATGCTGTCTTTCTGGCTCATTCTCTCTCTCTCTCTCTCTCTCTCTCTCTCTCTCTCTCTCTCTCTCTCTCTCTCTCTCTCTCTCTCTCTCTCTCTCTCTCTCTCTATTGACAAGCTATTTACAAGTTAAGGGTTCCTAACTTTATTGACAAGCTAAGAGCTGTTACCTACATCAGCTCATTTGAAAGTATTTTTGTTATGAAACATACACGTAGAGAACCGGATGAAGTTGGAGCCATCTGTGGGCCAGCTGTGAGCCATCTGTGGGCCAGCATTTTCATTTGATCAACTGCCTGAACGATGCGAGTTAGAGGTGATGCTAGCTGGTTTGCACATCTCAGCAATCTTGGGCTCACTCTCTTTCTCTCTCTCTCTCCTTCTCTTTCTCTTTTTCTCGTCATGTCCTTAAAATGCTAATACAATATTCTCTAACCACTTTCATCTTCTTGGGGGAACACCTTTCCTGTACCCTCAACTGGTTGAAATCATCCACAGTTCACAGCCTTATGATACCTTTTTGCTGCTTCTGCTTTGGTTCTAACCTCTGCTTTGTTGTTGCCTTCATATTCGTGTCACGATCTTATTCTGTTTTGAGACGGGTTGGAAATTACGTCTTCAAATCCTTAGGGTTCCCTTGTCCATTATATAGTCATTTAACTCATTTCTGTTTTTCCTCTCCTCCTTCTTCCATCTTTGCTATTGTCCCTTCCACCTTCTCTCTCATTTTCTCAATAGTTTCTTACTGTGTTTTCATTCCCTCTTCAAGTTAGAAATAATTCTTCAGTCATATTTTTCTAATGCTAATATGTGTTCCATACATTGCACCACATATCCAGGAATTCTTCTTGAAAAAATGAAATTTCTTTCCTTGATTTCATCCACTTTGGTGTTAAGACTGACTATTATTAAATCTGATTATACTTCCTTCTACCTATTGTATTGAAATGCAACCTTGGTTTTCCTATTTCTAGGATGCATCAATGTAAGTATGGACTACCTTTCTATTAGAACAAAGTAGGATACAAGGTATAGTTTGCCCTTACCGATTGCACAAAACCCCAGATAACTGGCTGAAATAGTGATTAATATTTTATACTTAACACATACTACATTGTGTGTACTCACCTAGTTGTGGTTGCAGGGGTTGAGTCACAGCTCCTGTGTGTGCGTGTACTCATATGTACTCGTCTGCGGTCTTCTTTGTCCATCACTAAACTTAATGACTTTGCACTTGGTGGGGTTAAACTCCAGGAGCCATTTGTCAGACCAGGGTTGCAGCCTGTGTGTGTGTGTATTCACCTATTTTAAGTTCCAGGGATCGAGTCCTATGTCCTGACTCCTCCTCTTCACATATCAGTACCATGTCTACTCCGTGCTTCAAGAGACTTATCGTGCCTTATCTTGAAACTATGCATGAACACTGCCTTCACTACTTCACTCTCTAGATTGTTCAACTTCCTGACAACTTTAAGGCTGAAGAAGTACTTCTTAGCATCCCTTTGACTCATTTGAGTTTTTAACTTCCAGTCGTGACCCCTTGTTCCAGTGTTCCATTTCTGAAACATTCTGGCCTTAACCACTCTGTCAATTCTTCTCAGTATTTCATACATTATCATGTCCTCACATCCCTGATGTCCTCCAGTGGCATCAGCTTGAGGTCCTCTCCTCGTAGGGCACACCCCTTAGCTCTTCTTGCAAACCTTTGCACTTTCTCTAATTTCTTGACATGTTTGACCAGGTGTGAGTTTCATACTGGCGCTGCATACTCCAATATGGGTCTCATTTACACAATGTACAGTGTCGTTAATGACAAATCACTTAGATGTCAAAACCTATTCTCAGGTATGCCAGGCGCCCATGTGCTGCAGCGGTTATTTGGTTGATGTGAACCTCAGTAATTTTTATAAGTTGTTATTTTACCTGAAATCCTTCTGTCCTCCAGTGTCATCATGATGTGTTCCCTTAACCTCTCCTCATTGGACTCATCTGCACTGTCACCAATTTCTTGACGTGCTTGACCAAGTGTGGGTTCCATACTGGAGCTGCATACTCTAATGAGGGACTGACGTACACAGTGTACCATAAGCAAGTTTTGAATTTACCAGACGCGCAGTTTCTGCGGTAGTTGTGTGTGTGTGTGTGTGTGTGTGTGTGTGTGTGTGTATCGGTCTGTTTGTCTGTCTGTCTGTGTCGTTTTGCTTCTATATAACTGAGATACTCATATACATGTCAGTATTCTCTCACTAGTTAATATATGCTTCCTTGCAAAAAAAAAAAAAAAATAGAAATACATTAGGGTGCGTGCTTACCATCCTGGAGAGTGGAGCAGAGGACTGGCTGGGACACCACACCGTCCCCAGCAGCAGTAAAGGCCAACACCCTCACGCTGTAATTAGTGAAGCGTCCCAAACCCTGCAAGTTGGTCTCCAAGTTGGTCGTGCGCTTGATCTCAACTGCATTGGACCCTGCAAATAATGTTCAGGGGTTTGACAGGAGAGTCTAGCACTGAGAGATGCCTCCGTAATTAACTCTGTCTGCTATTCAGAAAATTGAAATATATTTATAAGTTTAGAAAACTAGACACGTAGCTAAAATTGAACTTTTGAATGATTACCTCATAACAAGTGTTGTACTAGATGGCTTGAGACCATTTCAGATCACATTTTATTTGATTTTATTGAATGTTTATTGTATAACTGAAAAGTCTCGACAATGTTAATGAGTCTCACCTTCAATGTTTGACGTCCTTCTATAGAAGACTTTGTAGCCTTGAACAGGACCGTTGGAAAGGTTTAGTGGGAGTGGTTGCCAGCGCACTCTCAGTGCCTGGACGAGAGAGGGTCACACTTGACACTCTCCGGTGGTGCTGACGGTACTGGTGCCACCGAGGGAAATATTATAAGCATGTTTAATACTAACAAAAATAATCAACATGAAATGTTCTGCCTAAAAGTGTATAAAATAGCGGTTATTTTAATTCGATGAGATAATTATGTCGATTTCATGGTTAAGTCTGTTAAAAATCTCCTTAAGAAATGCTTTAAATATTTGATCTGGAATATGACACAAATTTTTATGGAAGTTTTTCATGTAAATCCAACGTCTCAGAAATAAAATTTGTAAATGCTAAATGTTGCAGATCATTAATAAAGTTGCCATGATTATAATGAGGAGTATTCTCAGTAAATAACTAATACCTGGTTATAAGTCTGAGATGAGGAATGTGTCAAGACAACACCACTAGCGAAAAGATCACTAAGAAAATACAATTATCAACTGTAATTATAAGCAGTTTTACAATTAACGAACTTAAATTCTAGAGAGATATGAAAAACAAACCAAGAATTGGCAAACAAATTATGAATTTATTTCTGTGTTGATATTTTGGGAGCATAAGTTGTTAAATATCAATAATATAATCAGCTGTTTCATCTAAGTTAGAATTCTAAACAAGATGGCAATTAAGGATATATGAAGTGTGTGTTTGGTGGGCCGATTTTACTACTAAGAATTTCGGAGGATCAGATTAAATAATAAATATTTTTTTTATTATAAATATTGCTGAAATACATTTTATTATAAACTAAACAATTATATGTTATGTAAAGTAATAAAAATATTATTTTATTTACCTTATAGTTAGGCCGGTGATTTATTTTCCTGGTAATTTTTCCGGATTTTGAAAGGACATTTCCCAGCATGGATGAAAACGTCACAATGATTGCTCTCACTAGTTCTAAGGTATAATTGGTGAATGTAACACTGATTACTTATACGTAACAAGAACAGTGCCTAACAAGAGCCTCTGGAGACACACCAATCAAGTTGAACAATATTAGGAGTCCTGACTAGTCTTCCTGCAGGAGGTGATATAGACTTCTCGTGCTGGTTGTTTGTACTTGCTCTCACATATTTCCAGCTCCAGACTCACACATTATCCTCTGGATGATCCCAGACTAGTCCAGACCATGGGACGTATAACGAATGATTGTGTTGGAGGAAAAGAATAACCTTGTTGGCTAGTTACCTATTGATTACATGTCTTCACTTTCGAAGGTCAAAAACCCCGCGGTCCGGTCCCAAAACAGGCCTCCTGGTTGCTGGCCTTATCAGTTAGGCTGTTGGTGCTCGCCGCCCGCAGTCCAGTGTACTCATTACAGCCCGACTGATCATGAGATGATATAGGAATTTATCATGTTACCCTTGAAGAGAGTTAAGGGATTCTTCATAATTTCCCTTATGCACGAAGAATGGGTGTTGAAGGGCTGTGATCCTTTTACACTTGGTAATTTCTCCCTACTTTTCACCAGAGGAATCCTGCACCGTCTGCCAAGCCTCATGTTTTCATATGAAAGGATTTCAGAGTGTACAGTATGATACATCTTGTTCGCTTACGTTCTTAGGATTACAGTTCGAGGGATTTCATGGCCTCCCATTAATTTAGGTGATTGAGTTTATACGAGCTGTGAAGGTTCTCTGTATAATTCTAGTTCTGGCATTTTGCCTGCCATGAAGAGGCCATTACTGCAACAATAATCCAGGTTAGAGAAAGCGAGAGACCCGAAGAGTGCAATAACTTGTTTGGCATCTCTTCTTTTGAAACATCTAGTTATCCAACCTATCACTTAACTTACATTAGCGATAATGCCATTGATATGCTCTTTAAAAGAGAGATCTGACATTGCGACTCCCAAGATTTTTCGTTAGACTCACAATATTGAGCGATTTGTGGTAACGACAACTTCTACTCGATGGTTACTCTAAATAAAGTTCCTGGCTAGTAAAGACAACGACAGCTTCTACATATATACCAAACTAACCTATCTCTTTGCCTGACGGAGATAGCGACAGCCTGTGCAGGAGGGCCAAGCTTACCTCTTTGCCTGACGGTGAAAGCGACAATTTGTGCTGGAGGACTTGACGAAACTACACCTCTATCCATAGAAACAACGACAGCTTGTGCTGCAGAGCTAGACTAACTTACCTCCCTGGCTGGTAGTGACAACCACAGCTTGAGCTGGCGGGCCAGCCCCCACCTGGTTAACAGCCCTCACAGTAACTCTGTAGGCGGTGTAGTGTCGGAGGCCAGTGATCTCCGAAGTCATTGTACCACTTCGAGCACTCCGCCAGCGGTACTCACCCGCCTCGCCTAGCTCTGCCTCCTGGAAACCAACCTGATAGCCGGTAACCTCACCTGGGCTCAGGTGAGCAGCTGGAGCCTTGGGAAGGTGAGGTGATGTTAGGAGAATGAAATATGCTGCACTCTTGTAATAGTATAATACCTATTAAATGAACAGAATAGTGTTTTAAGTCGGCTGGCATTCTTCTCAGAGCTGATACACATACACACACACACACAGGAATGATGACAGATGTCATCTTTCCAATGGGATATCAGATCCTGAGGAAAGACAGAGGGAACAGAGGGGGTGGAGGAGTGGCACTGCTCATCAAAAACCAATGAGATTTTGATGAGCTGGAGAAAGGAGACAGAGGAAAAGCAAGAGACTATATAATAGAAAAACTTCAGTCTGGAGGTCCCAAGGTGGTAATTGCAGTGATGTATAACCCACCACAGAACAGCAGGAGGCCAAGGCAAGAGTATGAGAGTAACAGAGCGATGGTTGACACACTAGCTGAAGTGACCAGAAGGGCTCATGCGAGCAGGGCAAAGCTGCTGAATGTGTGGGACTTCAATCACAAGGAAATTAACTGGGAGAACCAGGAGCCACATGGGGGCCCAGAAACGTGGAGGGCTAATATGATAGAGGTGTACTGGAAAACCTCATGTACCAACACGTAAGGGAAACTACCAGAGAGAGAGGAGAGGATGAACCAGCAAGACTGGACCTAGTATTCATCTTGAGTAGTGCAGATATTGAGGACATCACATATGAAAGACCCCTCGGGACCAGTGACCACGTGGTACTGAGCTTCGAATACATAGTAGAGTTACAAGTGGAGAGAGAAGCTGGAAGGGCAGGACGAATGAAGCAAAATTACAGGCATGAAGAATTTCCTGCACGGGATTCAGTGGGACAGGGAACTGGCAGGGAAGTTGACCCCCGGAACTCTCTCCAGGTAAACTCACCGAGTAACTCACCTGAGGATGGTAGAGGTTTGTACCCAAGAGTAACAGAAATAGCGAGAAAGCCAGGATGAGCCCTTGGTTCACCTGAAGGTGTAGAGAGGTTAAACCCAAGTGTGCTAGAGAATGGAAGAAGTATAGAAGGCAAAAGATCCAGGAGAATGAGGAGAACAGTCGTAGAGCCAGAAATGAATATGCACATGTAAGAAGGGAGGTAAATGAAAATACAAGAATGACACAGCAGCGAAATCCAAATCTGACCCGAAGCTGTTATACAACCACATCAGGAGGAAAACAACAGTCAAGGACCAGGTAATCAGGCTGAGGAAGGAAGGAGGAAGATCACAAGAAACGACCGAAACGTATGTGAGGAGCTCAACATGAAATTCAAAGACGCGTTCACAGAGGAGATAGAAGGAACTCCAGAAAGACGGAGAGGTGGGGTACACCATCAAGTGTTGTACACAATACTTACAACCAAAGAAGAAGTGAAGAGGCTGCTAAGTGAGCTAGATACCTCAAAGGTGATGGGGGCTGATAATATATTTTCATGGGTCCTGAGAGAGGGAGCAGAGACGATATGTGTACCACTAACAACAATCTTCAAAACTTTCGAAACAGGGCGACTACCTGAGATATGGAAAACAACAAATGTAGTCACATTTTTTAAAAATGAGACGGACACGAAGCATTAAACTACAGACCATTGTCACTGACGTGTATAGTTTGCAAAGTCATGGAGAAGACAATCAGGAGAAGAGTGGTGGAACACCAAAAAAGGAATAAGCTTAACGACAACCAGCAAGGTTTCAGAGACGGGAAATCTTGAATCACAAACCTACTTCGGTTCTATGACAGGGTGACAGCAGCAAGACAAGAGAGAGAGGGGTGGGTAGACTGCGTTTTCGTGGACTGTAAAAAGGCGTTTGTCACAGTTCCTCACAAGAGATTAGTGCAAAAGCTGGAGGCCCCGGCAGGATAACAGGGAAGACACTGCAATGGATCAGGGAATACCTGTCGGAAAGACATCAGCGAGTCATGGTACGTGACGAGGTGTCAAAGTGGGCGCCTGTAACGAGCGGGTTCCACGGGGGTCAGTCCTAGGACCGGTGCAGTTTCTGGTACGTGTGAACGACGTGACGGAAGGAATAGACTCCGAAGTGTCCCAGTTTGCAGATGATGTGAAGTTGATGAGAAAAATTCAATCGGACGAGGACCAGGCAGAACTACAAAGGAATCTGGACAGGCTGCAAGCCTGGTCCAGAAACTGGCTCCTGGAGTTCAACACCACCAAGTGCAAATTCATCAAGATTGGGGAAGAACAAAGAAGACCCCAGACGGAGTATAGTCTAGGGGGCCAGAGACTACAAACCTCACTCAAGGATAAGTATCTTGGGGTGAGTATAACATCGGGCACATCTCCTGAGACGCACACATCAATCAAATAACTGCTGCAGCATACGGGTGCCTGGCAAACCTAAGAATAGTATTCCGACATCTCTATAAGTAATCGTTCAGGACTCTGTACACCGTGTATGTTAGGCCTATATTCGAGTATGTAGCACCAGTTTGGAACCACACCTAGCCAAGCACGTAAGGAAATTAGAGAAAGTGCAAAAGTTTGCAACGAGAATAGTCCCGGAGCTTAGGGGTATATCCTACAAGAAAAGGTTAAAGGAAATCGACCTGACGACACTGGTTGACAGGAGAGATAGAGGGATATGATATCGACATATAAAATACTGAGACGAATCGACAAGGTGGACAGGGACAGGATGTTCCAGAGATGGGACACAGCAACTAGGGGTCACAATTGGAAGTTGAAGACTCAGATGAATCACAGGGATGATAGAAAGTGTTTCTTCAGTCACAGAGTTGTCACGAAGTGGAATAGTCATGGAGCAGGAAGAGTGACCTAGTAGCGACCAGTGAAGAGGCGGGGCCAAGAGCTGTGAATCGACCCCTGCAACCACAGCTAGGTGAGTACAACTAGGTGAGTATACACACACCCACACCCACACGCACACACTTCAAAAGAGGAGATAGGAGGTAAGGCAGGTAGATAGAAGGTAAGGCAGCAGATGAAATGACAGAGTATGTAGCCAGAAAGTGCCGGGAGGCAGAGAGAAATTGATACCAAGAAGCAGAAGAAGCATAGAGAAGAACAGAACGAGACTATGGTTCACCCAGAGGTGAAGATAGGGAAAAGCTAAAAGTGCGAGAGTATAGCAGGCATACATTAAGGAAAGGTCGCCGGAGAATAGGGAAACAAGGAGAGGAACCAGAAATGTATATGTGTGGGTAAGAAGAGAGGCCGAGCTACAATTTGAGAAAACATAGTATTAAATGCCAAATCTGAGCCAAAGTTGACGTATTGCCACATCAGAAGGACAACAAATTAATAAATTTGAATTACAAAAAAAGGCACAGTACCGTGACTGGAACAATACACACACAACCCGCACATATAAAAGAGAGGAGCTTGACGACAGTTTCGGTCGACTTGGACCATTTACACACTTTGTAAATGGGCAAATCATGAGCCAAAGTTGACGTATGCCCATCAGAGGAAGTTAATAAATCTGAAGAAGGAGGGAAGCTCACCAGGAATGACCAAGAAGTCTGTTTTCTCAGAGGAATCAGAAACAAGGTCAGATGGTCGAAGAGGAAGAGTAGTAATGACACAATATAAACAATGGGAGAAGATGTGAGGCAAATACTGAGTGAACTAGATACCTGGAAGGCAATGGGACCAGAAAATCTCTCTCACAGGATTTTTCTAAAATGAACAGAGGAACTGTGTGAACAACTACCAGCAATCTTCATCAAATTTATTAAAGCAGGGAAACTGCCAGCGATCTAGAAAACAGCAAGAGTAGTCCCAGTGTAGAAAAACTGGGACAGACAGGTGAAGAAGAGTTGTGGAGTACCTGGCGAGGAGTGGATTCATAAACAACCAGCATGATTTTCAAGATGGTAAATCCTGTCTCCCAAATCTGTTAGAGTTCTATGATACGGTAATGAAAGTTAGGCAGGAGAGAGAGCGATGGGTAGACTGCATTTTTTATTTGGGATCGTAAGAACGCATTCGACACGATACCCCTCAAGTGGTTAGCAATAAAGCTATATGAGGAGACAAGAATTACAGGGAAAACCTTACCGTAGATCAAGGAATAATTAACAGGAAGGAAACAACGAGTGTCTGTCAGGGAGGAGGTGTGGGAATGGGCGAGTGTGATGCATGGAGTTCCAGAAGGGGCAGTACTTAGACCAATACTGCTTTTTGTGTAATGTGGACAACACGACAAAGGAAATCGAGTCTGAGTTATCCCTGGTCTCAGATGGTGTGAAATTAATGAGAATTCAAACAGGAGTAGACAAGCAAAGACCACAGATATATATGGACAAGCTGTAGGATAGGTCTGACAAGTATCTATTGGAATTTAACACCGGTCATTGAGAAGTTATGAAAACCAAAGAACTGCAAAGACGTCCGTAAACATGGTACAGGCTCGTGGAACAAAGGCTGCAAACCTAGAAACAGAAGGTCCTCGGGGTGAGCCTAGTTCCGAGCATTTCGCGAACGCGAGACTGGAAAACTTAAGTTAGTTTTCAGAAGCACCAACAAGGAGATATTCACAACCTTATACACGGCAGATATCAGGCCCATCTTAGAGTATGCAGCGCCAGTATGGAACCTTCTTCTGGTAAAACAAATAAAGAAGGTGGAAAAAGTGCAATGGTTTGCAATAAAACTAATACCAGAGCTGAGGGTCATGAGCTATGAGGAGAGCGTAGAGGAACTAAAGTGACGACATTAAAACAGAAGGACCAGAGATGACGTGATTGCAAAGTACAAATCACTGAGAATTGAATGGATGGAGAGTCTGTTTGAGAGGCGGGTCTCACGTACACGAGGCGGGTCTCACGTACACGAAGGCGGGTCTCACGTACACGAGGCGGGTCTCACGTACACGAGGCCACAGCTAGAAGATACCAGTACTAATGAGTCACAGGGATGTGGGGAAATACTTCTTTATCCATGGAGTTGTGAGGAAGTGGAACGAACTAGACAGCGAAGTGACAAAGGCAGAATAGGTATGATGCGCCTCACACAGCATGGAGAGTGAAAGCAGTAGTGGCCATAGGAGAGGCGGAGCCAAGAGCTGAGTCGCAACACCTGCATCCACAATTATGTTAGTACACTCACTCATTCACTTATATACAAATAAACTCGTACTTCAAACTAATTAACCATAATTAGATATTTCCTTCTCGTGATAACCGTATGTATGTTGCCTAAGACTTGTGCATGTGAGTTGAGTTACCTGCCAGGTAACGGTGATAGTAGTCTGTTGACGACCGTGGGCGCGGAGACGTGTGGGCGGTGCTGTGGGTGGTTCTTGTAGGGTGGTGATACTGAGGGTTGGAGACGGAGGTGATGACCCTCTAGCATTCACAGCCAAAACTTGTATATGGTAGGTACGGCCAGGCGACAGACCCTAGGGAAGGCAATAATTTCTTCATAGTTTATCCTCTTTTTTAAGAAAAAGAGGATAAATAAGTATACAAGATATGATGTAGGGCGTAATGACAATAGTTTGTTGGACTACGTATTAGTAGATAAAAGAATGTAGAGTAGACTTCAGGATGTACATGTTTATGAAGGGGCCACAGATATATCAGATCACTTTTTAGTTGTAGCTAAAGTGAGAGTAAAAGGTAGATGGGATACAAGGAAAATGGAAGCAGAAAATAAGAGAGAGGTGAAGGTTTATAAAATGAAAGAGGAGGCAATTAGGGTAAGATATAAACAACTATTGGAGGATAGATAGGCAAGTGAGAGTATAGGCAATGGGGTCGAAGATGTATGGGGTAGGTTTAAGAATGTAGTGTTAGAGTGTTCAGCAGAAGTTTGTAGTTACAGGAAAGTGGGTGCGGGAGGGAAGAAGAGCGATTGGTGGAATGATGATGTAAAGAGAGTAGTAAGGGAGAAAAAGTTAGCATATGAGAGGTTTTTACAAAGTAGAAGTGATGCAAGGAGGGAAGAGTATATGGAGAGAAAAAGAGAGGTTAAGAGAGTGGTGAAGCAATGTAAAAAGAGAGCAAATGAGAGAGTGGTTGAGATGTTATCAACAAATTTAGTTGAAAATAAGCAAAAAGTTTTGGAGTGAGATTAATAAGTTGAGGAAGCCTAGGGAACAAATGGATTTGACAGTTAAAAATAGAAGAGGAGAGTTAGAGGTATTGGGAAGATGGAGGGAATATTTTGAGAAATTGTTAAATGTTCGTGAAAATAAGGGAAGCTGTGATTTCGTGTATAAGGCAAGGAGGAATAACATCTTGTAGGAGTGAGGAAGAGCCAGTTGTGAGTGTG
Source organism: Cherax destructor (assembly GCA_009830355.1). NCBI lineage: Eukaryota > Metazoa > Arthropoda > Malacostraca > Decapoda > Parastacidae > Cherax > Cherax destructor. The sequence continues at coordinate 71,166 of WNWK01008954.1, forward strand.
GGGGAAGTTCGTGAGGCAGTGGGTAGAATGAAAGGGGTTAAGGCAGCAGAGATTGATGGGATAAAGATATAAATGTTAAAAGCAGGTGGGGATATAGTTTTGGAGTGGTTAGTGTTTTTATTTAATAAATGTATGGAAGAGGGTAAAGTACCTAGGGACTGGCAGAGAGCATGCATAGTTCCTTTGTATAAAGGCAAAGGGGAGTAAGTCTGTTGAGTATTCCTGGTAAAGTATATGGTAGAGTTATTATTGAAAGAAGAGTAGGATAGCAGATGAAACATATAGGTGAACAGTATTTAGATAAGGGTAAAGAGGTTTTTGTGGCATTTATGGATTTGGAAAAGGCGTATGATAGGGTGGATAGGGGAGGCAATGGTAGATGTTGCAGATGTATGCAATATGAGGTAGGTTACTGAAAGCAGTGAAGAGTTTTTACGAGGATAGTGAGGCTCATGTTAGAGTATGTAGGAGAGAGGGAGATTATTTCCCAGTAAAAGTAGGCCTTAGACAAGGATATGTGATGCCACCATGGTTGTTCAATATATTTATAGATGGGGTTGTAAGAGAAGTGAATGTGCGGGTCTTAGCAAGAGGTGTGGGGTTAAAAGATAAAGAATCTAACTCAAATTGGGAGTTGTCACAGTTATTTTTTGCTGATGACACTGTGCTTTTGGGAGATTCTGAAGAGAAGTTGCAGAGGTTGGTGGATGAGTTTGGTAGGGTATGTAAAAGAAGAAAATTAAAAGTGAATTTAAGAAAGAGTAAGGTGATGAGGATAGCAAAAAGATTAGGTGACGAAAGACTGGATATCAGATTAGAGAGAGTATGGAGGAATTGAATATATTCAGATATTTAGGAGTGGACGTGTCAGCAGATGGGTCTATGAAGGATGAGCTGAATCATAGAATTGATGAGGGGAAAAGGGTGAGTGGTGCACTTCGGAGTCTGTGGAGACAAAGAACTTTGTCCGTAGAAGTAAAGAGGAGAATGTTTGAGAGTATAGTTATACCAACACTCTTGTATGGGTGTGAGACATGGTTGATGAATGTTGCAACAAGGAGAAGGCTGCAGGCAGTGGAGATGTCATGTCTGAGGGCAATGTGTGGTGTGAATATAATGCAGAGAATCCGTAGTTTGGAGATTAGGAGGAGGTGTGGGATTACCAAAACTATTATCCAGAGGGCTGAGGAGGGATTATTGAGATGGTTTGAACATGTTCAGAGGATGGAAAGAAATAGAATGACTTCGAGAGTGAATAAATCTGTAGTGGAGGGAAGGAGGGGTAGGGGTAGGCCAAGGATAGGTTAGAGGGAGAGGGAAAAGGAGGTTTTGTGATCGATGGGCTTGGACATCCACCAAGCGTGCGTGAGCGTGTTAGATAGAAGTAAATGGAGACAAATAGTTTTTAGGACTTGAAGTGATGTTGGAGTGTGAGCAAGGTAACATTTATGAAGGGATTCAGGGAAACCGGCATGCAGCACGCCTCTGGCAAGACAGTGATGGAGTGAATGATGATGGAAGTTTGTCTTTTTCGGGCCTTCCTGCCTTGGTGGGAGACGGCCGATGTGTTAATAAAAAAAAATAATGAATCTGTAATGGAGAGGAGAGGAAGAGGTCGCCGTAGGAAATGTTGGAAAGAGAGGGTAAAGGAGGTTTTGTGAACGAGGGACTTGGACCTCCAGCAGGCGTGTTTTTTTTTTTTTTTTTTTTTACAAAAATAAATTTTAGAAGCTTAGAGTTGTTATCCTATCCTTCTCCGAGGATACGACCCACAGTAGTCGGCTGACACCCAGGAACCTACTAAATGCTGTGTGAATAGGGACATCAGGTGCTACTCGTGCCAGGGACTGAAGGACAGACGCTCATTATGTGAGCTGAGTGAGCTACCAACCGAGCCACAAGACACCTTAGACAGGAGTGAAGGCAAATGTTAGTAGCGAAGGCAAGTGTTTTTTTGGGACTTTAGGAGCTGTTGGAGTGTGAGCAAGGTAACATTTTGTTAGTCGGACGTGAGTCCTGGAGGTAGAAAGTACAGTGCCTGCATCCGAAGAAAGAGTGGGGATATTTACAGTTTAGAGGGGAATCTAAACTGTTCCATACGCGCGCCTCTCGCAAAGATAGTGATAAAGTGAATGATGGTGAAAATGTTTCCTTTTCAGGTCACCCTGCCTCGGTGGGAGAACCTCAGTGTGTTAGAAAATTTCAAGCTAATTTCTTAATAATGTGAGGAGCTTCAAGTTGTATGATCTTGCGTGTTTTAGGAGATTGACCTTTTTTGTTCTCTTTGAAAGGACTGAATTATATTTGGGCTGTAAAAATGTTGGTAGAATTGCAGACAATATATTAGGTACAGCTTGACAAAGCTCCTGGAGAGTGAAACATCGCCACAATAAAATATCTCATTAGTTGCACTTGTGTTCTTTTACCTAATACATTTGTGTTGCGTTATATTATGTTTCAAGAAATTTGGTTATTAGTTTCCTCATGATGACTTGTGAATATCTTCTTAATCCCTCCAGATCTTCAAAGCTAATATTTAACTGAATTATCAACTTATGCACAATTTGCACCGCGTGCTGAGAGCCGCTGAGGACTGGAGTTAATTATGAAACACACGGATAACTTTATCGAATAACGCAGCGATCAATAAACATCTAGTTGAATAAGATTTATTAAATATAAAAATATTGTTTTTGTGAAGGTATAGTTCACAGTATAATTTAAGGGATATTTAACTTACACCACTTTACCTTAATAACCATAGATAATATGATAAGTAGTGGATCAAATAGCTGGAACAAGGAGAGTGATGGTTGGTGGACAGGAGCGTCTCTTTCACCCTTTTGCACTTATAATTATACAAAGAAATATTCTTATCTAATACAGATCTCAGCATTTGCCAAAAAAATATATAAATAATGAACGTATGCGCTGCATAATTATGAAACATTTGTATTTTCGGATTACTCTCGAATTTATAGCATTTGCTGCCAAGCTGTACAATATCTGTTTGCTCGTCTCATCTACAACCAATAAAAGCTCTTCCCCTTTCCCCGTTCTTCCTTCTACCTCTCCCCGTTCTTCCTTCTCCCTCTCCCCGTTCTTCCTTCTCCCTCTCCCACTGGACAAACCTCCTTGGTACTGTTTACAGGTTCATTTCAATAATGATTTACAATATAGAGGAGATGAAGAATAAGACAAGTGTGCAAAACGTTTGTATCTTTATTTGACGACGTTTTGCCAGTCATTGGCATTTTCATTTTCTGTCAATCTGAAGAGATGTCCTCTCTTGAGCTACTCTACCAGCAGCTGAAGGAAGAACTGAGGGTAGCTAAGCTTGAGATACAGCGACTGACTGAGGAAAACAAGAGGATTCGTAGTAATCCTCCTGTTGAGAATCCTCAAGCCAGGAAAGGAACCTGGACAGTGGCTAAAACGCATGGGACAAAGTTAAGGCTCAAGAGGACGGGTGGAGAGGTAGAAACAACGAAGACCCAGGAGAATGTTGTGGAAACATCGAACCCATTCTCCGTGCTACCCGATGAATGTGAGTCGACTTCTGGGAGCGTCACGACGAAAGACACAAAGTAAGGTAAAAACATTGTTGTTGTTGGGGACAGTCAGGTTAGGTACATGGATAGGGCTTTCTGTTTGATTGATAGGAGTAGGAGACAGAGGGTTTGCTTTCCTGGGGCTGGGATGGAGGATATTGTTAGCCGTCTGGACGACATCATGAGAGGTAATGGGAGCAATCCTATTATCTGTCTCAGTGCTGGAGGCAACGATGTTGGCAGATGTAGGAGTGAGGACCTGACTAGCAGGTTTAGATCAGCAATAGACATAATTAGGAAGAAGGGTGGGAACCCTGTCATATGTGGTATTTTGCCAAGGAGAGGAGTTGGAAATGAATGGCTGTCCAGGGCAATTGGTGTCAATTGCTGGCTGGACAAATACTGTAAGGAAAATTCAGTAACATTCATTGACAACTGGGACCTCTTCTATGGCAGAAATGACATGTATGCCAGGGATGGGGTTCACTTATCCAGGTCTGGGGTGGGGGCACTGGCAACTGCAGTGGAGGGAGCTGTTAGGGCTTTAAACTAGAAATAGTTAGTGGTATGGGTTTTGGGGGGAATACAGAGAAGTCCCAGTGTAGTAATATTATAAGTTGTAGGAGAACTAGTAATAAGCAGAATAAGGTGGATAGTGGAAAGCTAGTGACACTAGATGACAAGGACAGTAATAGGTATAGTGGAAAAACAGAGATGAGCAGGAAGGGTAAAGAGAAAGGAGGGTCTCTAAATATATATTACACCAATAGTCGTAGTGCTAGGAATAAGATGGACGAGTTGAGATTAGTTGCAAGTACGGGTAATATTGATGTTTTTGCAATAACTGAGACATGGTTTAATATGAAAAATCGGGACTTGCCTGCCGAATGTCACATTCAGGGTTTTAAATTGTTCCAAGTAGACAGAAGTATCGGGAAAGGGGGTGGGGTGGCACTCTATGTCCGTGATCATTTAAATTGTAAGTAAAAGGACACAAATGCAACTAATGTGACATTTTATTGTGGCAACGTTTCGCTCTCCAGGAGCTTTCTCAAGCCGTTACAAGCGTTACATGGACACAGTGGGCTATTATATACTCTCAAAGTGAGGTGAAATACTAGTGGTGGTCGAGGTAGTAGTGATAAGTAGTAGTAGTAGTAGTAGTAGTAATACAATAAGGTAGAACAATCAATATGCACATGGGTAAAAGGTGATAAAACAAATACTTGGGTAGTATAACAATAGGTTAGACAAATATTTTATGCTGGAGGTTGAAATATAGAAGGCCTGTAGGAGTGTTCCACATCTACGATGTGCTTGTGTTGAATTAGCAGGAGAGACTATGTGATGGTATGGTTAACTGTTTTCAGGAGGATTCTTGCTAAGACTTCAGAGATGGTGAAGCTGCCTTTGTTTTGTTTAATTGTGTTAGAAACAGTGATAAGTGCTGATTCAAGGCATTTGCGTCTACGGAAATTAGTTTCTTTGATTACTAGTCGGGCGTCTTTGAATTTCATGAGATGATTGTTGGAATTTCGGTGTTGTACGCAGGCGTTGTTCAGGTTATCGTTTCTGCATGCATTAATGTGTTCATTGATGCGTGTTTCGAGGTTTCTTGCTGTTTCTCCTACATAATTCTGTCGCAGCCTCCACAGGGTATAGTGTAGACCCCTGCGTTGACTGGTTCATGGTGCTTGGATTTAGTCCTGGTTAGATTCTTAATAGAAGTACTGGAAGCAATGGCGACTCTAGTGTTAGCTTGTGCAAATACTTTAGAAATGTTGGATGCAACCTGGCTGTTGGGAAGAACTATAACTTTGTTTGGAGTGGTTAACCATACCATCACATAGTCTCTCCTGCTAATTCAACACAAGCACATCGTAGATGTGGAACACTCCTACAGGCCTTCTATATTTCAACCTCCAGTATAAAATATTTGTCTAACCTATTGTTATACTACCCAAGTATTTGTTTTATCACCTTTTACCCATGTGCATATTGATTGTTCTACCTTATTGTATTACTACTACTACTACTACTTATCACTACTACCTCGACCACCACTAGTATTTCACCTCACTTTGAGAGTATATAATAGCCCACTGTGTCCATGTAACGCTTGTAACGGCTTGAGAAAGCTCCTGGAGAGCGAAACGTTGCCACAATAAAATGTCACATTAGTTGCATTTGTGTCCTTTTACTTAACATATTGTCGGTAATTCTACCAATATTATTACATTTAAATTGTTGCATAAAAACGGGTATAAAGTCTGAATTAACACATACAGAGTCTGTCTGGATAGAATTTTCAGAGGGTGTGAAAATTGATTTTAGGCGTGATTTACCGTCCTCCAAACTTAGATAGGGAACAAGGAGACTACTTTGGGAGGAAATTGTTAAGGCCACAAGACACGATAACGTAGTAATTCTAGGGACTTTAACTTTAGTCAGATTGATTGGAATTTCATGACAGGGAATTTAGAATCTAACGACTTTTAGAAGTAGTTCAGGATTGCTTTTGAAGCAGTTTGTAACAGAACCTACAAGGGAAATAACCTACTTGACTTGGTTCTGGCAAGCAAGGAAACCCTTTTTAATAATTTAGAAATTACAGAGGAACTCGGCTCAAGCGACCACAAGTCAATTACCTTTAGCATTGAATGGATGTATGATAGTAGGGATAATTCAGTAATGGTCCCAGATTTTCGCTTAGCAGATTATAATGGACTTAGAGAACACTTATCAACTGTGGACTGGGGTGAAGAAGAGAGGTATCAATATGACAGTTTTCTTAACACTATACAGGCTGCCCAAAGAACATTTATCCCGTATAAAGAAATTAGATCAAGTAGAAATGACCCAAAATGGATGAATAATAGGCTCAAATATCTTTTAGGGCAGAAGAAAGGAATTTATAGGCGCATTAAAAGAGGTGAGGGTCATCTTATAAATCAGTATACTGACATTAAGAGGGACGTTAAAAGGAATAAGAAAAGCTAAACGGGACTATGAAATTAAAGTTGCTAGGATTCAAAAACTAACCCAAAAGTTTTTCCAGGTTTATAGAACAAAAGTTAGGGATAAGATAGGATCCTTAAAAATAACTTTGGGCATCTTACTGACAAGGAGAATGATATGTGCTCTATTTTTAATAATTATTTTCTCTCGGTTTTCACACAGGAAGACATTAATAATATCCCAGTAATTAATTTTTACAGAGGCCCAGAAGAAGATAAATTATGTAATATCACAGTCACTAGCGAAATGATTATGAAACAGCTGGACCGACTGAAACAAATAAATCGCCGGGTCCTGATGAGCTTTTTCAAGGGTTCTTAAGGAATGCAAAATGGAACTCTGTGAACCAATATCTAACATTTTTAATTTATCTCTTCAAACAGGTGTAGTGTCTGATATGTGAAGATGGCTAATGTAATTCCTATTTTTAAAGCAGGGGACAAGTCACTACGTCAAACTACCGCCCAATAAGCCTGACCTAATTGTAGGCAAATTACTAGAGTCAATTATAGCTGATATTATTAGAAGCCATCTAGATAACCATAATTTGATTAATGATACCCAGCATGGATTCACGAGGGGCCGTTCCTGCCTATCTAATTTATTAACCTTCTTCATAAAGCTTTGAGGCTGTTGATCACGATAAAGAATTGATATTGTTTATTTAGACTTTAGTAAGGCTTTTGATAGAGTACCGCACCAGAGACTGTTAAAAGAAGTGGCAGCTCATGGCATTGGGGAAAAGTGCTGTCATGGATCGAGTCATGGCTCACCAATAGGAAGCAGAGAGTGTGCATAAATGGGGTTAAATCCGAATGGGGACTTGTAACAAGTGGTGTTCCACAGGGATCAGTCTTAGGCCCATTGTTATTTATAATATATATCAATGACCTTGATGAGGGAATTACTAGTGATATGAGCAAATTCGCCGACGACACGAAGATAGGTAGGATAAGGACAAACAAATGTACATTTATTGGGAAATTTACACTTCCAGGGCTCAGCAGTGGCAGAAGTCCTGGAGTAACTCACAATAAATGTACTAGTCATTTGTGTCCTTACTCAAATTGTTGAGTAATCTACCAAATTTCAAGGTGGATAATTGATTCAAACATAGATGTCATAGAACTTCAGGAAGATTTAGACAAACTTAATTCGTGGTCAGAAAAGTGGCAGATGCAGTTCAATGTAGATAAATGAAAAGGTTCTGAAGTCGGGAGTGTCCATAACCCAAGCACTTATAGTTAAATAACGTAGAACTTAGCCATACAGATTGCGAGAAGGACTTGGGGGTGATGGTAAGCAACAACCTTAAACCAAGACAGCAATGCCTAAGCGTACGTAATAAGGCAAATAGATTACTGGGATTTATATCAAGAAGTGTTAGCAACAGAAGTCCAGAGGTTATATTACAGCTTTATACATCATTAGTAAGGCCTCACCTAGATTACGCAGCTCAGTTCTGGTCTCCATATTAAGAATGGACATAAATTCGTTAGAAAACATTCAGCGTAGAATGACTAAATTAATACATAGCATTAGAAATCTTCCTTACGAAGAAAGATTGAAGACCTAAAATTACATTCACTTGTAAGACGTAGAATGAGGGAGACATGATCGAGGTATACAAGTGGAAAATGGGTATTAACAAAGGGGATATAAATAAGGTCTTGAGGATATCTCTCCAAGAGAGAACCCGCAATAATGGATTCAAGTTAGATAAGTTTAGATTTAGAAAGGATATAGGAAAGTATTGTTTTGGAAATAGGGTAGTTGATGAGTGGAACAGTCTGCCTAGTAGGGTTATTGAAGCTAGGACCTTAGGTAGTTTCAAATTTAGGTTGGATAAATTCATGAGTGAGAGGGTTGGATTTGTGGGACTCGCGCATGAGTGGGTAGAATTGTCAAAGCTTATTTCTTGGGTAGCATTGAAAATTGGGTTGAGCAAATATTCTGTTAGTGGGACGGATTGTGAAGGACCTGCCTAGTATGGGCCAACAGGCCTGCTGCAGTGTTCCTCCTTTCTTATGTTCTTACAGAAATGATGTAGTAGGGTAGCAGAATAGTAATCAGTCCTCTGCTTGGCAAACAACATAGAAGACAGGGAAAATGAGGTATAGCCTCAATGTTCTTCCAGGCTTAGAGACTGAGCAGACGCTTCCACTGTTTTCTGTTTAATTTTCCAAGGCTTTGGGACTGATTACCTCATTTTCTGTTGTTTTCATACATTGATTGGTGAAAATACTGAGTAAAGATACGCTGATTTGATTCTTTATACAATGTTGCTTAAAGTAGCTAAAAGACGTTTCTCTCTATTCTTAATATTTATGATGTATGCTTGTCATGCACACATTTATACAGTGGAAATGTATAAGTGTTTATGAATGCATGTAGGCAGGAGGGCAGTGAGGGTCTTACCCTCGTGTATCTTAATCGCAAGCGGCAGGAGCTGGAGTGACTTACCCTCACTAGGCTTGAGATATGTCCTGCTTGCTGGTGTGTTTTACTTTCAAAGTGGCTTGAGGTAGATCCAGGTGTAGTTGTTGATATACCTTAAACAGCGTAGATCAGGTCCTCCTGGAGCGACATTCGTTTACGTGACTTTTAAAAGTTACTGCAGGTGCTGGTGTGGTCCTGGTGGAGCTGCTGGCGTGACTTACCTTCAACGTGGCTTGAGTCAGGTCCTTGAGGAGCGTAGTGTTAATGGCCGGGGGGGCGTGGTGGGCGGGCCAGTGTTGTAGAAAGGTAGTGGGTTAGAGGGGAATTTCCATCAAAGGGGGGCCCAGGCCGGTGACATGACGACTGGTCACTTCC
>WNWK01008955.1:0-72500 GCA_009830355.1 Cherax destructor
GGTTAAAAATAAAAATTAACACAAAGGGGGAGTTGTCAAGTTGCTCTTTGCTGAGACACTGGCTTTTGGGGCCCGAAGAGAAGTTCAGAGGTTGGGTGGAGGTTTGGAGGGGTAAAAGAAGAAATTAAAATGAATATGGGAAAAAGGGGGAGAGGATAAAAATTTTGGGGAAAAAGTTTGGGGTATCAGATTAAAAAGGGAGAGAGAGGGAGGGAGTAAATGTTAAATTTTTTGGGTGGATTTAAACAGAGGGTCTAGAAGGATGAGGTGAATATAAATTAAGGGAAAGGGGGTAGGGGGCTTTTGGGAGTTTTGGAGACAAAAACTTTTTCCGGGGAAAAAAAGGGGGGAAAAGAGGAAAAGTTATACCAACACCTTATGGGGGGGAAATGGGTGGAATGTTCAAAAAAGGAAGGCTGAAGTAAAATGCATGTCTGAGGTCAATGTGTGGTGAAATAATGGAAAATTTCTAGTTTGGAAATTAGGGGGGAGGTGGGGATTACAAAATATTATCCAGAGGGTGAGGAGGGGTTTTATTTTGGCAAGAGGGGATGGAACAAAATAGAATGACTTGGGGGTGTAAAATCGAGGGGGGGAAAGGGGAGGGGCCGGCCCAGGTTGGGGGGGGGGGAAAAGGGTTTTTTGGGGAGGGGTTGGGATTTCCAGAAGCTGGAGCTGTTTTTTGGAGGAATGGAGACAATTTTTTTTTTGACTGGGGAGTTAAGCCGGGGGAAGGAAAGGGGGGGGGGTTAATGGAAAATTTTTTATTAATTTTTTTATAATTATTAAATAAAAATATAATATATAAATTTTTTTTTATTTTTAAGGGGATGTTTAATATTTTATATATATTTTTTTATTATATATATATATATATATATATATATATATATATAAATATATACACGTGTGTGTGAACATTCCATCACTATTTTGCCAGAAGCTTCTAACATCACAATTCAGATGACCGCAACGTCCTCCTCCAGACGAGGCACTGTACTTCCCACCTCCAAGACAAGTCCAGCTAACCGGGGTTTTTGAATACCTTCACTTGTTCCCCTTCCAAGAGCATGTCAAATCATAAAGCCACTTGCCTCTACTTAACACGCCCACACAAACCTGTTAGATGTCCAAGCCCCTAACATTCAAAACTTCTTTTCCCTTTCTCCAACTTCCTAGGGCGTCCCCTACCCCCCCCTTCCCTTTCCCAAACCCCGATTTATTTATACGCCTCATATAAGAGAAAGATAAATAGGTTTCAAGGAAAATATCTAAATCTTCCAAACCGTTTGAATATTCCCTCCACTACCCCTTGTTTGTTTACAAAAAAAAAAAAAAAAAAAAAATATATATATATATATATATATATATATATATATATACTCCCCTGATTTTGAAAATCAGAGTCCAAGTGAGCAAGAAAATTTAAAAGGGGAACACAGGGGGGCAATAGAATTATCACCAGTGAAGAACGTTCCCAGGGATGCTGACACTGCTGAAGCACCCCCGAGGGCACCCTGCCAGGGGAAAAACCAGGGACCAACAGTTCCAACACCTTTGTCCCTACTGTGGAACCCATTGATTGTGCAAGACTTGGAATTTTAAAGCAATAATGTTTATTCCGTCCGGCTCTGCTGGGGGACACTGGAATAAACATTTAAAGGAAATGGTAATCCAGTTATCGGGGAGATTGCAGAGACACTGCTTTTCAGAGATCACAAGGTTTTCCCAACAACCTTTGGGTGGCTGATTCCTGACGAAATTAAACCTTTCTTTTTAGTGTATCACTTGTGCCCTTTTAAAAAAAAGGATGGAGGAATTAGCCACCCCAGGGGCAAACACGTTTCGCCGCCCGTTTCTAAAGCGCTGTCCGAAGTATTCACGCAGAGGCAGCCATCTGCTTCAACCAAACCATACTTTTGGGGGGGTAAGGAAGTGAAGCAGCGGTGGTCAAATTAGATTTCAAGAATGATTTAATCTCCTGAAAAGAGACGGGTATTAGCAGCTGTACAAGAACATTTCCCAGGCTCTTTCCCCTTTTTTCAGCTATATAGCAAGGAATCAATGTTCTGTTTGGAGAGCATGAAATCACATCATCAGAGGGGGTCCAGCAAGGGGACCCTCTCGCACAAATTTCTCTTTGTATAGCAGTTAGGAAATTACATTCAGACTGACCAGTGAGTTAAACATCTGGTTCCTAGATGATGGCACACTAGCAGGTACAAAGGAGTCCCTTCTAGATGATCTTACACAGGTGATGACACGGGGACAGGAAATGGGTCTCATCCTGAATCCTTCCAAATGTGAAATCATTTCAGTCAATCAACAAGTGATAGATGCAGTGAGATCAAAACTACCAGGAGCAACAGTCATTGCCCCTACTAATAGTGTCTTGCTTGGAACACCTCTGGGAAGCGATGCCATTGACACAATTCTCAGGAAGAAACTGGAAGAATTGAGGAGAATGGAACAACGAATAGGCAATCTTGACACCCATGATGCCTTGTACCTTCTCACAAAATGCTTGAGTCTGCCAAGGTTACATATTTCTTAAGATGTGTCCTTCATATGATAACCCTATACTGCACGAATATGACAGTATCCTGAGGTAGATCTTTACTAAAGTACTTAACCTTACTCTAGAAGATGGGCAGTGGGGCAAGCTACACCCCAGTCAGACTAGGAGGCATTACACAACAACCCGCACATATAAAAGGAGAGGAGCTTACGACGACGTTTCGGTCCGACTTGGACCATTTACAAAGTCACAATAACACGAAGGACAGGGGAAGGGGTATTTATAGGCAGGCAGACAGGGAGGGCACAAGAAAGTGGTGGATGGGTAAAGGAGGTAGTAGTGGTAGTGGTAGTAGTAGTGGAGTAAGTCATAAACTAGGAAAGGAGCACTGCAAAGACGCTGGCGGCCGCAGGGTAAGAACAAGAACACAGGAGGCATTGGTGTCCGCAAGTCATCTCAGATTGCGCTACCTGTTTTCCTGTCTTCATGCATTGCATCCAGAGGGCTTGTAGCAGCGATTCTCCCTGAACATCTTAGGGACAAGATTGGAATCTATGACCAAAGTTCGTTGACGGAGCCAGGATCTGGATAATCTAACGGGCTCTGAAACCAGGCCTGCTCCTCCCAACAACTACAAACAGTCGCACTGGGATGGCGCAATAGTGGAGAATATAGCCTCAGCAATGCTTCAGTGTGTCAGGGAAGGATAGAGCCCGCCTCCTGGCAGTGAGAGCTCCTCATGCAGGGGACTTTCTGTTGGCTGTTCCCAACTCCAGCCTCGGCACACCGCCCGACCCACAGACCATCCGCATTGGTGTTGCCCTTCGACTTCCCGCCCCTATTCTCGGCGAACACAGTTGTATTTGTGGCAGTGAAGCAGCAGACCGATTCGGGTACCATGGTCGTGTGTCGTAAATCCGAGGGAAGGGTTGCAAGACATGAAGAGGTTAATAACATAATCAAGAGGAGCCTCACAACAGCCGGATACCCAGCAGTAAGGGAGCCACCCCAACTATGCAGATCTGATGGCAGCCAAAAGCGTCCAGATGGTATCATCCTTCAAGCCTGGACAGACGGAAGCAAGTGTGTGGGAATACACATGTGCATCTACCTTGGCTGATACCTATCTCCAATACACCAGGGAGGAAGTAGGGGAGCTGCCACCTTCAGGGGGTCCCAAAAGTCGAGAAAATATGGAGAACTTGCCATCATCATTATATGTTTGTTCCCATAGGCTGGAGACCCTTGGCTCATGAGGAAAGAGTGCATCTAAGTTCCTCAAGGAGCTGGGCAAAGACTCAACAGGGTAACTAGGATCCCAGGGCAGCTAGTTTTCTGTTCCAGCGACTCAGCGCTGCTGTTCAGAGGGGTAATGCATGCTGTATTTTGGGGACACGCCCCAGCTCTGAGGAGCTGGATGAGATTTTCCCATTATAATCAGTGACAACATGTAACAATATGTACTAGACATGTATCTCTACACCTCATGTACTGTATATGCCATCTTTATATCAACAATGTATCTCTTAAATCTTTTGTACCATATTATGTAATAAAATATACCTATTGTTAAAAAAAAAGAATGAAAAGATGGGGTGGTAGGGAAAGTGGAATATTCAAATGGCTTCTGGATGAAATCCAAATATTCTTCCTTACAGCCTTTTTATCCACTTCTCCGAGGCTATGGGTCCCACAATTTGCACCAGAGGTGGACCCCATATATATATATATATATATATATATATATATATATATATATATATATATATATATATATATATATATATATATATATATATATATATATACAAATATGCGCAAGACAATCGCAAAACCGGCTACAAAGGAATGCAGCAGACTAACTTTAGATTTTTTGTATTGCAACCAGTACAAAAAGGCCTAAATAATGACATTTTTGGTGGCATTGGAACCCCCTGCCTATTAGTTATTTTAGGCAAGCGATAAATTGCTCTAGAGTTACATACCAGCAAATTAATGTCTCCAATTTTGTCCTTAACGCTTCGTAAAATTCAATTCAGGTTATCTTCCAACTTTAAAATACGAGAAGCTATGTCAACTTTCTGCAACTTAAATTTAAAGAAGTCTTTCAAAATTCCCTAAACTTCAGTAAGAAACTCGGTTTAAAAAAAAAACAATTCTCCTTCTTTCTCCATTCTAGTAATAACAATATTAACATCATATTTTATTTTTTAATATTCTATCTTAAAATCTTCTAATTTTCTCGAGTGTGACTCTACAAGTTCTATTAAACTGTCTAATTTAATAGAACTGATTCTCTAAGAAAAATGGAATTTAAACTTTCCTCACCATATTTACTGAATGTAAAATGTGTGACTTAATTTCTCAGAACTTTTCCTTTGTTAGAGATTTGGCAGATAAATTGAATATAACTTTATTAGGATCTAATATCATAATTAATTCACTACCTGTTTAAGTTTAAATTGATGACTAAAGTTGACTAACTCTGTCTCGGCCATATCTGAGAGATTAACTCAGCAATAAGACTTTCCTCTTGCTAATCTCACACGTATCAGGAGCAAAAGAATCAAAGCCGTAGAAAACATCTTCATCCGGAAATTGAAAACAAATGAAGATTTTTTTGGCCTTTGATTCTTTTGTCCCTGGTACGTCTGACATTCCCAAGAGGAAAGTCTTATTGCTGAAGTTATATTCCTCAGATATGGCCCAGAATGAAATGTACCTTTCAATATTGAAAATGCAATAATGCACAAAACTAAGAGGCAGATTTAAATACAAAAGTGTTGTTAAAAAAATATTCTGAAATAAGGCAAAATTAATCTTTCTCACAACCAGAAGTGATTTCTTAACTGTATATAACAAATAAATAATAAAATCTTTATATTTATATAACAAAAATGAGAAACAAAATGACGACGTAGTAACCAACTGTGGGTCAAAGAGTTTATTTGGTCAACTGACTTTACTTCATTAATGTTTGAATGCTATACAAACATGTTCCAAACTCGAATCATTCTAAGGAGGAATGATCCCAGATGAATATGATGTTCTTAAGAGGGGAACAGCCAGTATGTGACTACTGATTGGTGCTCGTCTTAAGGAATCTATCTACAAGCTGACTTTTCGCTGACCGTGAACTGGAGTCGAGTGGTAATTGGTAATTTCATAGCATTGGCTTTGAACATAATAGAAAGGCCACCCACATCTCTGGATGTTAAAGGCTCTACTGAGATGACAAATCCAGTGAAATTGTAAGTAGATTAGAGAAATGGAGATACAGGCAATCCAAGAAAGTGGAGCATACTGAAGGCGAGAGTACTTGTGTCTAGTACAGAGTTTTGCAGCCTGAGTTATCCAGCAGGAAAGAAATACGCACAAGTTTAACCTCTTGGCTGCTGTGCTTGGAAAATTTATCACGTGATTCTTCATAGACATTTTGGAGTCAAGTGTTAAACCTAGGACATCCACCTCATCCCTGGGCTCCGATACATTCATTATCACATCTCAGGTATTAACATCATGCTCTCTAGAGACCATCATCATTTGTGTTTTCTGCATAACAAGCGGCTTTCTATATAGTATGTCATTGATGTCAGCTAGGCCTGTATACCATGTACATGTACTTGTAGTAAATAAAGATATTATTATTATTATTATTCTCAAAAACATATGTAAACAGCCAACATTTTCTTCAGGTTGATATAGTTGTAAAGTGGAGATTAATATATGTGAGAGTGGCATGCATCTCTTTTCGCATAAGGAAATAAGGTACAGTCAGGGATGATGATGAAGCAGGTCAATGAAGTGTTCTTACTTTCTTAAACCGGTATTCTTACTTTTCTTTTCTTCCTATGAGTTCTCTTTTGTCTCTCTCTCCTTTTTTCTCCGGGTTCTTCTTCATTTAGCTCAACTTACACATTGGAAAACCTTGCAACATCTTTCACTAATTACAAGTTTCTACGAAAAATCTTCCCCTTTCAGGTCTGTTGCACCAAGACCCACTGATCTGTTGATAACAAAGTTGTGTGTGTGTTTGTAGAGAGAGAGAGATGCACCCACACATTCACACAAATACACACACACCAAACAAAACAAAAAAAACACAAAAACAAAAATTACACATACACAAAACAAACACACACAAACACCATCTCCAAGCCAGAATAGGAACTTCACCTCTCTCTCTCTCTCTCTCTCTCTCTCTCTCATTTTGTATTGGTCGAGTTGGTAGCCTCTCCCTCAGGGCCGAGTTATCATGTCGGGAATTTTTAGCTCGTTATATTCACAAGGTAACTTCTGGCCACCACTCTCTTTCACTCCCACTTTTTATTTACATTCTTTTTCACATCTTCGAAAAGGAAAGATATTCCTTGAAGATTTGAGTAATGCTTCCAGGAAAAAAATATATTCACATTTCCCATGATATAAAGTTTAATTTGATTTTATATTTCGTTAAAAGTATTTGCCTTCGTCGGGTTAAGATTATGACAATAAATATGACGGTGAAACTGGGTTAAGACTGTATCCTAACTCGGTGAAACTTGGTTAAGACTTTATCCTAACTCGGTGAAACTGGGTTAAGACTGTATCCTAACTCGGTGAAACTGGGTTAAGACTGTATCCTAACTCGGTGAAACTGGGTTAAGACTGTATCCTAACTCGGTGAAACTGGGTTAAGACTGTATCCTAACTCGGTGAAACTGGGTTAAGACTTTATCCTAACTCGGTGAAACTGGGTTAAGACTGTATCCTAACTCGGTGAAACTGGGTTAAGACTGTATCCTAACTCGGTGAAACTGGGTTAAGACTGTATCCTAACTCGGTGAAACTGGGTTAAGACTGTATCCTAACTCGGTGAAACTGGTTAAAAACTTATCCTAACTCGGTGAAACTGGGTTAAGACTGTATCCTAACTCGGTGAAACTGGGTTAAGACTGTATCCTAACTCGGTGAAAAACTATCATGTGAACGTTAAGACTTTATCCTAACTCGGTGAAACTGGTTAAGACTTATCCTAACTCGTGAAACGTTAAGACTTATCAACCGTAATGGGTTAAGACTTTATCCTAACTCGGTGAAACTGGGTTAAGACTGTATCCTAACTCGGTGAAACTGGGTTAAGACTGTATCCTAACTCGGTGAAACTGGGTTAAGACTTTATCCTAACTCGGTGAAACTGGGTTAAGACTTTATCCTAACTCGGTGAAACTGGATTAAGACTGTATCCTAACTCGGTGAAACTGGTTAAGACTTATCTAACTCAGTGAAACTGGGTTAAGACTGTATCCTAACTCGGTGAAACTGGGTTAAGACTTATCCTATCTCGGTGAAACTGGGTTAAGACTTATCCTAACTCGGTGAAACTGCGTTAAGACTTATCCTAACTCGGTGAAACTGGGTTAAGACTGTATCCTAACTCGGTGAAACTGGGTTAAGACTGTATCCTAACTCGGTGAAACTGGGTTAAGACTTATCCTAACTCGGTGAAACTGGGTTAAGACTGTATCCTAACTCGGTGAAACTGGGTTAAGACTGTATCCTAACTCGGTGAAACTGGGTTAAGACTGTATCCTAACTCGGTGAAACTGGGTTAAGACTGTATCCTAACTCGGTGAAACTGGGTTAAGACTTTATCCTAACTCGGTGAAACTGGGTTAAGACTGTATCCTAACTCGGTGAAACTGGGTTAAGACTGTATCCTAACTCGGTGAAACTGGGTTAAGACTGTATCCTAACTCGAAGTGAAACTGCGTTAAGGCTGAAGGTATAACGGCCCTTTCAGACCCTCAGAAAGTATTTGCAAGGACCATTCCTCCTCATGAAAAGAAAATATAGAATAATAAATAACATAATAAGATAAACAATTTTACTGATAATAAGCAAAACTTCTTCAAAAAAGTGTAAAACAATCAAACATGAAATGTTCCTAGCTGAAGCAAATAATGAAAATAAAATATATACGTACATAAGTTGTGAAACAAAGCTAATATATACAATGCACAGGTGGTATTCCGATGTGCCGATGGTGGTGGTAAGTAGCTTAGGATTCACTTGGGGTTGTGAACTAGAAGCCGGTGTGAGACACGGTACTCACTAGTGCACGTAACTCTTATGAAGTTTCCCCCGAGACAGTACAGACGCCAATATTCCCCACAGTGAACTGCTGGCGGCCTAATAGATTTTGCTTCAGGGTGGTGAAGACCACAGATGATCAACCACGAAGATGAAGAGGCAGTGTTCCATAATAATATCTTTATTTCTACAAGTACATGTACAAGGTATACAAGGCCTAGCTGACATCAATGACATACTATAGAAAGCCGCTTGTTATCCAGAGCATTTCGGCAAATTAGGTCAGTTTTGTCCTAGGATGCGACCCACACCAGTCGACTAACACCCAGGTACCCATTTTACTGATGGGGTACATAGACAACCGGTGTAAGGAAACACGCCCAATGTTTCTACCCTCGCCGGAAATTGAACCCGGACCCTCGCCGTGTGAAGCGAGAGCTTTAGCCACCAGGCCATGGGGTCACCTAAAAGATGAGGTTTCGGATCTATTGCCTAGATCCCGCTGCCCGTCTTGTCTCGCTAGTGTCGAGTGACCTAATTCGAACAAGAGTGAATAAAGAAAAAACAGGAAGTTACAAACTAGGACCAGTAGGCACTCATAAGATAGGTAGAAGACCTTCAAAAGAAATGGTAAGTACAAAGATTACGTTAAAATACGTAACTTAAATGAGTGGACTGGAACTCAATACATAGAAATTTGATGGGAGCAGAAAGCCAAGTAAAGTCAATTTATCAGGAGGGTCCCATGTTAACTCCCACCAGGAGGAGAGGGCAGGAAGGGGTAGACGTAACGCTGCGCACTCCTTGCTGAACAAGCATTCCAACCAGTTATACCACCACCACCACCACCACCATCACCACTCATTCATGCTTCCACTCTTATCTTACGAACTTTTCCCTCACAAAGACTGTATCCTAACTCGGTGAAACTGGGTTAAAACTGTACTCCTAACTCGGTGAAACTGGGTTAAAACTGTATCCTAACTCGGTGAAACTGGGTTAAGACTGTACCCTAACTCGGTGAAGCTGGGTTAAAACTGTACCCTAACTCGGTGAAACTGGGTTACGACTGTACCCTAACTCGGTGAAGCTGGGTTAAGACTGTATCCTAACTCGTGAAACTGGGCTTAAGACTGTATCCAACTCGGTGAAACTGGGTCTAAAACTGTATCCAACTCGGTGAAACATACGTTAAACTGTATCCTAACTTCAGTGAAACTGGGTAAGACTTCATCCTAACTCTGAACTGGAGCTAAGACTGTACCCTAACTCGTGACAACTGGTAGACTGCTTAGCTAGACTCGGTGAAACTGGGATAGACTGTACCCAACTCAAGAACTGCTCCAAGACTCACCCTAACAGTACTGAGTGAAACACTCGTGGGTGTCCAACACTGAGTGAAACACTCGTGGGTGTCCAGTACTGAGTGAAACACTCGTGGGTGTCCAACACTGAGTGAAACACTCGTGGGTGTCCAGTACTGAGTGAAACACTCGTGGGTGTCCAGCACTGAGTGAAACACTCGTGGGTGTCCAGCACTGAGTGAAACACTCGTGGGTGTCCAGCACTGAGTGAAACACTCGTGGGTGTCCAGCACTGAGTGAAACACTCGTGGGTGTCCAGCACTGAGTGAAACACTCGTATGTGTCCAGCACTGAGTGACACACTCGTGGGTGTCCAGCACTGAGTGAAACACTCGTGGGTGTCCAGCACTGAGTGAAACACTCGTATGTGTCCAGCACTGAGTGAAACACTCGTGGGTGTCCAGCACTGAGTGAAACACTCGTGGGTGTCCAGCATTGAGTGAAACACTCGTGGGTGTCCAGCACTGAGTGAAACACTCGTGGGTGTCCAGCACTGAGTGAAACACTCGTGGGTGTCCAGCACTGAGTGAAACACTCGTGGGTGTCCAGCACTGAG
The DNA here is from genome assembly GCA_009830355.1 of Cherax destructor. Lineage (NCBI taxonomy): Eukaryota > Metazoa > Arthropoda > Malacostraca > Decapoda > Parastacidae > Cherax > Cherax destructor. The sequence continues at coordinate 10,511 of WNWK01008955.1, forward strand.
TGAAACACTCGTGGGTGTTCAGCACTTAGTGAAACACTCGTGGGTGTCCACCACTGAGTGAAACACTCGTGGGTGTCCACCACTGAGTGAAACACTCGTGAGTGTCCACCACTGAGTGAAACACTCGTGGGTGTCTACCACTGAGTGAAACACTCATGGGTGTCTACCACTGAGTGAAAAACTCGTGGGTGTCTACCACTGAGTGAAACACTCGTGGGTGTCTAGCACTGAGTGAAACACTCGTGGGTGTCTACCACTGAGTGAAACACTCGTGGGTGTCTACCACTGAGTGAAACACTCGTGGGTGTCTACCACTGAGTGAAACACTCGTGGGTGTCTACCACTGAGTGAAACACTCGTGGGTGTCTACCACTGAGTGAAACACTCGTGGGTGTCTACCAATGAGTGAAACACTCGTGGGTGTCCAGCACTGAGTGAAACACTCGTGGGTGTCCACCACTGAGTGAAACACTCGTGGTGTCTACCAATGAGTGAAACACTCGTGGGTGTCTACCACTGAGTGAAACACTCGTTGGTGTCCACTGGCAGACGATGGCGAGCTTCAGACTACAGCATCAATGTTAAGCTTCTGGTTGGGCTAGGTTGAAAGTGTTGCAGGTTGCAAGAGGAACTTCGAGATGTGATGCTATAAAACATTACAAATGTTCAAAGTTTCTGAGAATCTTGATTCATAAAGAGACTATAATATTCCCCAGACAAATAAAACACTCAGAAAAATAAAGTTTTATAATTTTAGGCGAAATATTATAGTTCAGAGATACATATTTTCTGTTTTTTTGATAAAATGGATATATATGAAGAGATAACAGATGGTGGTAGTAGTAGTAATAATAGTACTAATAGTGTGTGTGTATCTATGTCACACACACACACACATACACACACACACAAATATACAACAAGCCTAGTGTCTAACCGACATGTGCCTTGGACAAATGGTAACTAACACACACACTCACACACACACACACACACACACACACACACACACACACACACACAACAGGCCAAGTGTGTACCGACAAGTGCTTCTGACAACTAGCAATTTCTACTACTACTACTACATACAGGAAGGATAGAGGGGGACATGATAACGACATATTAAATAGTGAAAGGAACTGACAAGGTGAACAGCGTTAGAATGTTTCAGAGATTGGATATAGCAACAAGGGGACACAATTGGAAGTTGAAAACTCAGATGAGTCAAAGGGATGTTAGGACGTATTTCTTCAGCCTAGGGTTGTCAAGAAGTGGAGCAATCTGGATAATGTAGCAAAGGCAGGAACCATACATAGCTTTAAGAAGATGTAAGATAAGGCTCTTGTCTACAAAGAAAGCCGCTTGTTATGCAGAGAATATCGGACAAATTAGGTCAGTTTTGTCCCAGGATGAGATCCAAACCAGTCGACTAACACCCACTTTACTGATGGGTGAGCATTGACAACCAGTGTAACACGCCCAATGATGGTGGTGGTAGTAGTAGTGGTGGTGGTTGTGGTAGAAGGAGAAGGAAGAGGCGGAAAAGGAAGAAGAGGAGGAGGGGTGGTGGAGGGGAGGAGGAGGGGGAAGAGGAGTGGTGATATGACCACAATTTAGAACTGGGAGTTGCTCTGAGAAAACAGGAAAAAAAAAAAACTCGCGAAATTACCCACGGGGAAGACAAGACGACACAATTAGCCACGGGGAAGACAAGACGACAGAATTAGCCACGGGGAAGACAAGACGACACAATTAGCCACGGGGAAGACAAGACGACAGAATTAGCCACGGGGAAGACAAGACGACACAATTAGCCACGGGGAAGACAAGACGACAGAATTAGCCATGGTGAAGACAAGACGACACAATTAGCCACGGGGAAGACAAGACGACACAATTAGCCATGGTGAAGACAAGACGACACAATTACCCACGGGGAAGACAAGACGACACAATTAGCCAAATGGAAGACAAGACGACAAAATTAGTCATGGGGAAAAAAAGACGACAAAATTAGTCATGGGGAAAAAAAGACGACAAAATTAGTCACGGGGAAGACAATGAAACACACAGACAAAGATCTCATCGCATGAAGGCACCTTCCTTGAGGCACTGAGTAAAACGTTGTGTTCCTGGAGGTTTGCTCGAACTGTGTCACTGACACTGGTGGGCAGTTTGGCTGGCAGAGTAGACTTTCTGTAACGGATACACGATGAAGTCTCTAGCACCCACATAAACCAAGGCTGGAGGGAAAGGAGTCGTTCCTGGAAGGGCTGGAGGGAGTAAAAGAACATTTTTCGTGCTAGGGTCTTGAGCATCCAGCAGGCGTGCGTGAACACGTTACATCGGAGTGGAGACAAGTGGCTTGAATGACTTGACCTGCTGTTGGAGAGTGAGCAAAGTAACATTTATGAAGGAATTCAAAAAAGCCGGTTAGCCGGACTTGAGTCTTGGAGGTGATACACACAGTGTGTACACTCTGAAGGAGGGGAGAGGATGCTGCAATTATGAGGGTCACCTGAACTGTGATGTCAGCACACCTCTAGCAAGACAGAAATTTAATGAATAATGGTGAATGTGTTTTCCTTTTTTTTTTTTTTTTTTTTTGAGTGCTACCTCGGTGAGAGACGACCGGTTTGTTAAACATATAGAATCCGCCTCAAAATTTACACGAATGAAAATGTAACGAATGTTCAAAGAAAAACTAAGGTGTTGGAGGAATTTTTTTTAATAACCTAGAAACACAGAGCGAATTTCACAGGTATTCACTTTGTTTGGTATGTTTTACATATACAGTGCTTGTAATCTTACGAGGGAAGCTCAGGAGAGATGACGGCCACGTAGAGATGCTAAATTCTAATCTGGAAGCGGCCAATCAGCGATCAACGAGATTAAAGTGCCTCGTTCTGATTGGCCCACGGATACGTCTTCGGAAAAACTTGCGTTGAGAGCTCATGCACTCATTGGCAAACGTTGTGTGGTAGTGGCGGATAGTGGGAATGGTGGCTGTGAGAAGAAGACAGGAGAAGAGGGAAGGGGAGGAGATGAGAGAGGAGTAGGGGAGAAGCTTGGACTGAGAGGGAAGTGGAGTGGTGAGTACACATGTTCACAGACAACACACACACACAAATACACACACACACACACGCACGCACAAACACACACGCACACACACACAAATACACAAGAGGCCAGGAGCTATGACTCGACCCCTGCAACCACAAATAGGTGAGTACACACACACTCACACACTGCGGAGACAGTTCTCCCTAGAGCACTCAAGAAACCGTAAGAAAACCACCAACCTATTTGCATATTGCCAAAAACCGTGAAGTAGAATAGTCAATATGCAAGTGTTAGAGAGGAAGGCGGGGTGAGAGGAAGACTGGGAGGGCGTGGAGGAAGACAAGGAGACAGAGAGGGGTGGATAGGGAAGAGGAATAAAGGTGAGAGTAAATAAGAGTAAGAAAGGTGAGAAACCAAAGGGGTAGAGAAACTAGAGAATAAAGTTAACAGAAAATGAGAGGGAGATAGATAAAGAGAGAGAGAGAGAGAGAGAGAGAGAGAGAAGAGAGAGAGGTTAGATGGAAAGAGGGTAGTTATTGCCGATAGAGGATTCATTGTTGAAGAATATATGTACCGTATGCATTTTTGTGAGGCTTGTCAATAAGTGATAAGAAGAGTAGAGATGAATTGAGAGAGAAGAAGAGAGAGAGAGAGAGAGAGAGAGAGAGAGAGAGAGAGAGAGAGAATTATAAAGACCTGCCATTCTAACATAACATTCTTTTTCTTGATTATCTGCAGCTTTCTAACAGTGAGGAAAACATAAGAGTTTCTGCTATAGAAAGCGATCATCTTTTATGCTGTGTTCTGTCAGTCTTCCTGGAATTATCCCTATATACTCGGTCTGTGACTGCATTTGAGTACCATTTCTTGAAATAATTAAGTAAATCTAATTAGTTATTCTGGCTCTTATATTACGAAATCAAATGTTATTGTCGGTTATCCTGTATCATTATCCCCGAGGGGATAACTTTAAGAGCTTATATTTTTTCTTCCTCTACTTTTTCGATCTTTTATCCCTAACTCGAGAACATCTCACCTGATTGGCTTCAAATTTCCAACACTTTCTAAATTTCAATTTGATAATTGCATTAAAGAAATTATATCCTATGTAATTACTAGAGAATGTCTCTTCTGATCAGCTTCAAACCCTAAATGTTGTTGTATCTCAATAAGAAGTATTTTTTGTATTAATTTCGACTGCGTGGGTGCTAAGTTGTCTTGTTCTGACAATTTTATAAAACTGGATTTTGTTAAGAAATCAGAATCAAATATTTGTTCTTATAAGATTATAGAGAATTTTAAATAGACTGTCAATAAAAAATAAACAGGATTTATGGTGATTTATGGTATTTTTTTAAGTTTAGCGAGGGAAGACTTTCCTATTTTTCGTAACATTCTGAGCAACATATATATATGCTTAGATTATTTTTATTACTAGAAAACGCTTTATTCGAACGGCTTCAAATTTTCAACTCTGGCAGAACAATGTTCCAGACTATGGAGCAGAACTCTTCTCCAGGCTGAGGGACTGACCACCTCAAACTACGTCTTCGAGGGTGATGGACTGATTACATCGTCTTTTCATATCTACTGCCTCCTCTGTATTCGACTGAAGAAGTCTAATGTGTAGGCGAAACGTTTCGGAATAACTTGCAAGTGTGTCTTACTTATCAACTTGTCGACATACCATTATTATATTCACAACATAAATGTGACACAAAACAACGGTTAGAAAATACAATCCACACGAGTTTCATTATACTGGCTATCACTGATGGCAGCATTATAAGTACATTATTTGGAGGGAGCACTGAATGTGCTCTCCTGGAAGAAGAATATTATGTGCTCTCACTAGAGGCAGCACATGAGTACACTTCTGGAACATTGACCTGACAGAGCACTACACTGTGGGCAGTCAGAAGACTGAGATGATGAACCTTTCTGTACCTGTACAGCATGTTGTCAGTGTACATGTCAGTGTACAGCATGTTGTTAGTGTGCATGTCAGTGTGCAGCATGTTGTTAGTGTATAAGTTATCAATGTACAGCATGTCAGTGTACAGCACGTTGTCAGTATACATGTCAGTGTACAGCATGTTGTTAGTATACATGTTTGTGTACAGCATGTTGTCAGTATACATATCAGTGTACAACATGTCAGTATACATGCTAGTGTACAGCATGTTGTCAGTATACATATCAGTGTACAGCATGTTGTCAGGGTACATGTCAGTGTATAGCAAGTTGTCAGTATACACCATATTGTCAGTATACATGTCAGTGTACAGCCTGTTGTCAGTATACATATCAGTGTACAGCATGTTGTCAGTATACGTCAGTGTACAGCATGCTGTCAGTATACATCATATTGTCAGTGTACAGTATGTTGTCAGTACACATCATGTCAGTATACATCCTGTTAGTGTACAGCATGTCAGTGTACATTATGATGTTAGTGTACATGTCAGTGAACATCATGTCAGTGATGTTGTCAGTATGCATCATGTTAGTGTACATCATGATGTCAGTGCACAGCATGTTGTCAGTGTTCAGCATGTTCAGTTCAGCATGTCAGTGCATCATGTCACTGCACATCATGTCAATGTTCAGCATGTCAGTGTACAGCATGTTGTCAATGTACATCACGTTGTCAGTGTACATCATACTGCAACACTGTACATTATGTCACATTTTACATCAAGTTCCTACATTGTATAGCACGTTCCTACATTGCGCAGCATGTTGCCACACTGAACACCATGTTGCCACACTGCACACCATGTTGCCACACTGCACACCATGTTGCCACATTGTACAACATTCTGCCACATTGTACACCATGTTGCCACACTGTACACTATGTCACATTGCACTGCACGTTGCCACATTGTACATCATGTTGCCACAATGTACACCATGTTACCACACTTATACTATGATGCCAAATTGCACTGCCCGTTGACACACTGTATATCATGTTGCCATATTATTCAGAATGCTGCTACATTGTACACCATGTTGCCACTTGTACAATACGTTGCCATATTGTACAGCATGTTGCCACATTGTACACCATGTTGCTACATTATCCACAATGTCACAATACACAGCACATTACCGCATTGTACAGCATGTTGCCACATTGTACACCCTGTTGCCACATTGCACAGCATGTTGCCACATTGTACACCATGTTGACACGTATTTCACAATCAGCAACAACTTGCAGTGTATGTCACTTGTAATGTTGCACATTGTACACCATGTTACATTGTAACCCTGTTGCCACATTGTACACACTGTTGCCACATTGCACACCATGTTCTCACATTGTACACCATGTTGATACTGTACATGTTCACAATGTACAGCACACTGTAGAGCATGTCACATTGTACATGTTGCCACATTGTACACCATGTTGTCACATTCCAAATCCCACCGCGATGGACCTTTAACTCACAGTTGTATGTGGAACTTGTAATCACAGAGGCACAAGTCTGCTACACTGAGAACATGTTTTTTGGATAAGTTTCTGTCCTGGGACCAAATGATACTATTCGGTATCATATGGAGTGACCAGGGTCCCAGAACCGAAAATTATTCAAAGAGAAGTACAAAGTGCATTCAGTTGTGTCCTTTCATGCATATTGTTAGTACCATTATAGCCTCTTTTATGACAGAGTATTTGTTATAGCAGACCTGGCCTCAGCATCAACCACCTTAACCTGAGAGTACTTGTTATAGCAGACCTGGCCTCAGCATCAACCACCTTAACCTGAGAGTACTTGTTATAGCAGACCTGACCTCAGCATCAACCACCTTAACATCTGAGAAAACTTGTTATAGCAGAGCTGGCCTCAGCATCAACCACCTTAACATCTGAAAAACTTGTTATAGCAGAGCTGGCCTCAGCATCAACCACCTTAACATCTGAGAAAACTTGTTATAGCAGAGCTGGCCTCAGCATCAACCACCTTAACATCTGAGAAAACTTGTTATAGCAGAGCTGGCCTCAGCATCAACCACCTTAACATCTAGAAAACTTGTTATAGCAGAGCTGGCCTCAGCATCAACCACCTTAACATCTGAGAAAACTTGTTATAGCAGAGCTGGCCTCAGCATCAACCACCTTAACATCTGAGAAACTTGTTATAGCAGAGCTGGCCTCAGCATCAACCACCTTAACATCTGAGAAAACTTGTTATAGCAGAGCTGGCCTCAGCATCAACCACCTTAACATCTGAGAAAAATTGTTATAGCAGAGCTGGCCTCAGCATCAACCACCTTAACATCTGAGAAAACTTGTTATAGCAGAGCTGGCCTCAGCATCAACCACCTTAACATCTGAGAAAACTTGTTATAGCAGAGCTGGCCTCAGCATCAACCACCTTAACATCTGAGAAAACTTGTTATAGCAGAGCTGGCCTCAGCATCAACCACCTTAACATCTGGAAAACTTGTTATAGCAGAGCTGGCCTCAGCATCAACCACCTTAACATCTGAGAAAACTTGTTATAGCAGAGCTGGCCTCAGCATCAACCACCTTAACATCTGAGAAAACTTGTTATAGCAGAGCTGGCCTCAGCATCAACCACCTTAACATCTGAGAAAACTTGTTATAGCAGAGCTGGCCTCAGCATCAACCACCTTAACATCTGAGAAAACTTGTTATAGCAGAGCTGGCCTCAGCATCAACCACCTTAACATCTGAGAAAACTTGTTATAGCAGAGCTGGCCTCAGCATCAACCACCTTAACATCTGAGAGTACTTGTTATAGCAGAGCTGGCCTCAGCATCAACCACCTTAACATCTGAGAGTACTTGTTATAGCAGAGCTGACCTCAGCATCAACCACCTTAACATCTGAGAGTACTTGTTATAGCAGAGCTGACCTCAGCATCAACCACCTTAACATCTGAGAGTACTTGTTATAGCAGAGCTGACCTCAGCAAATAGCATCCTAAAGCCCTGATGTTTATCAACTCATTTTGTGTGATCTTGTCAAAACTTTTAACCAATTGTGGGAATAAAATGCATATAAATAATCAAGTTATTAAAGGAGATGCTTCGCCACTTGTGGCTTTCTCAGTCCTAATTCAGAGACAGTCTTGATTGTGCATTGTGTTTTATTCCCAAATTTGTCCCCATTAACATTCCTGTAGAGAGCAGCATGTAAGGGGCAACACGCTCCTCCTCCCTCACGGCAAAACGTTGACCTATAAAAGACTAGATCACCAATATCAAGAGATACCTTAATGTCTTCTGGGATAGCATCCATAACATTATTCATGGCACCTGTGATACTCAATATAATTCACTGCGGAGTCTTCCAACTAGGAAGAGCTCTCTCCAGCAATGATTACGAACCCTCATCTTTAACATATTCTCTCGCAAAAACTGCATGGTAACGCAGAGCTTTCTGATCTAAACATGCTGTTATGAGGAGGAGGGGGGGAATTAGTTAGAGAAATATAGGCAGTTCCAAAAACAGATTTGATTTACTCTGTTCGTCCAAATTTTGCTCAAAGCGATAACGTAGAAGTGTTCACCATGCTGCTGACGATTGCCTAGTAAACACACACACAACATCCTATTACAAGGAAAAAAATTTATGGGATTAATGGATCATATTGACTATTACGAATGCTAACCCTAGGTTAGTCATTTCGTAATAAAAAAAACCCACGAAACATCACATATATGCACCGTGATGTACATCTAAGGTAAACACGCTGAGGGATTACTTTAATCCCTACTTTAGGCATTAAAGTATTTTTGAGTGGTGGCGAACAGGTGACATGCAGCCTCAATGACTCTCGAACTGTCAATACGCTTTAAGCCCCATTAACCAACAAACAACCTATAATATTTCTATGCACCTACATATGTCCCTATTTACAGATAACTTGTAGCTTGGAAAAGCCTAATTTTTTCAACAATTGACACATATTCAGGTATAAATGAAAACCTGACTATAGCTGCGTCAAACTAGGGATAACTAGGACAAAAATATATTCAACAGAGCTGACTAGGCAGATTACAGCTAATCATAGCTGACCTGGAAGTAGCCCACAAGTTACCAAAGCTAACACTGCTGAGTAGAGTTGAACAGAGCTTACTAGAGCTGACAAGAGCGGTATAGCGTCAGCAGGGAGTGGGAAGAAACATATCCCTGTCTGGTTTAGTGCAGCCTGCTTGGTGAGTCGTAAACACAAAATGAGAGACGCAGGCAAATGAGGGAGGTTCCCTTTACCCCTTGCCCATGGGTCAGGGGGGGATCAATGGGAGAGTAAAGGGAGGGAAGGGGTGGAGTTTAGAATGAGGGGTGGTTGCGGGGAAGGTTCTTGTGCTGGAAGAGGTTAGTGTAGTGTGTGTGAGGAAGGATAAAAGTAGAGTGTATGTCTGTATACACACCTAAATTATGTTGCTGGGGTCGATTCACAGCTCCTGGTCCCGCCAAAAGTGTATGTATGTTTGTGTGGTGAACGGAAATGTGTGGGTGTGTGCGAGAGTGTGTGGGGGTGAGGAGGTAGTGTGTGTGGGGTGAATGAGAAGTGTGTGTGGATGACGGGAAAAGTGTGTGGGTATATGTGAGTGGGTGTAGGGTGAGGGGAAGGGTGTGGGGCGAGACGAAGTGTATGTGTGGGGTGAGAAGTATGTGGAGCGAGGGGAAAGTGTGCAGGGGAGGGGAAGTAAGTGAGTGTGTGTGGTGTGAGGGAAAGTGTGAGGGTGAGGGGAAGAATGGTGAGGAAAATTATGGGAGTGTGGGGGTGAGGGGAAAGTGTGTGGGTGTTAGGGGAAGTGTGGTGAGTGAGTGGGTGTCAGTGTGTGGGTTAGGGAAGTGTGTGGGGGTGAGGGGAAGTGTGTGGGAGTGAGGGGAAGTGTGGGTGTGCGAGAGAGGGTTTATACAGGCCTGAACTACTGCCTTTACTATGGGTCATCGCAGCTGGGGTAAAAACTTTTATTTCATTTTATGTGCACTACCATGGTGGTGTGAGGGGACAGTGTGAGGGAACATTGTGAGGGAACAGTGTGAGGGGACACTGTGAGGGAACAGTGTGAGGGAACACTGTGAGGGGACACTGTGAGGGAACAGTGTGAGGGACAGTGTGAGGGAACATTGTGAGGGAACAGTGTGAGGACGGAAATGTGAGGGAACATGTGAGGGACATGTGAGGGAACAGTGTGAGGGAAAATTGTGAGGGAACAGTGTGAGGGAACATTGTGAGGGAACATTGTGAGGGAACATTGTGAGGGGACAGTGTGAGGGAACAGTGTGAGGGAACATTGTGAGGGAACATTGTGAGGGAACAGTGTGAGGGAACAGTGTGAAGGGAACATTGTGAGAAGGTGAGAACATTGTGAGGGACAGTGTGAGGAACAGTGTGAGGAATGAGGAACATGAGGGAACAGTGTGAGGGAACAGTGTGAGGGAACATTGTGAGGGAACATTGTGAGGGAACAGTGTGAGGGAACAGTGTGAGGGAACAGTGTGAGGAACATTGTGAGGGAACAGTGAGGAACATTGTGAGGGAACATTGTGAGGGAACATGTGAGGGAACAGTGTGAGGAACAGTGTGAGGGAACATGTGAGGAACATTGTGAAGGGACAGTGTGAGGAACATTGTGAGGAACATGTGAGGAACATATGTGAGGGACAGTGTGAGGGAACTGTGAGGAGTGGAGGAACATGTGAGGAACATTGTGAGGGAACAGTGTGAGGGAACAGTGTGAGGGAACATTGTGAAGGAACATTGTGAAGGAACATTGTGAGGGAACATTGTGAGGGAACATTGTGAGGGAACAGTGTGAGGGAACAGTATAAGGGAAGTGTCAGGGAAGTGTCAGGGAACATGTGAGGGAACAGTGTGAGGGAACAGTGTGAGGGAACAGTGTGAGGGAACGATGTGAGGAACAGTGTGAGAATGGAGGAACATGTGAGGGAACATTGTGAGGGAACAGTGTGAGGGAACATGTGAGGAACAGTGTGAGGAACAGTATGAAGGAACATGTAGGAAAGTGTAGGGAACATTGTGAGGAACATTGTGAGGGAACAGTGTGAAGGAACAGTGTGAAGGAACAGTGTGAGTGAACAGTGTGTGGGAACAGTGAGGGAACAGTGTGAGGAACAGTGTGAAGGAACAGTGTGAAGGAACAGTGTGAGGGAACAGTGTGTGGGAACAGTGAGGGAACAGTTTGAAGGAACCGTGTGAGGGAACAGTGTGAGGGAACAGTGTGAGGGAACAGTGTGAAGGAACATGTGAGGAACAGTGTGAAGGAACAGTGTGAAGGAACAGTGTGAAGGAACATGTGAGAAAGTGAGGAAGGAGAACAGTGTGAGAACAGTGTGAGGAACAGTGTGAGGAACAGTAAAGTGAGGGAACAGTGTGAAGGAACAGTGTGAGGAACAGGTGAGAACAGTGTAGGAACAGTGAGGGAACAGTGTGAGGAACAGTGGAAGAACAGTGTGAAGGAACAGTGTGAGGAACAGTGTGAGGAACAGTGTGAGAAATGGAACATGTGAGAGGAACAGTGTGAAGGAACAGTGTGAAGGAACAGTGTGAGGGAACAGTGTGAGGGAACAGTGTGAGGGAACAGTGTGAAGGAACAGTGTGAAGGAACAGTGTGAAGGAACAGTGTGAGGAACAGTGTGAGGAACAGTGTGAAGGGAACAGTGTGAAGGGAACAGTGTGAAGGAACAGTGTGAGGAACAGTGTGAGAGGAACAGTGTGAAGGAACAGTGTGAGGGAACAGTGTGAAGAACAGTGTGAGGAACAGTGTGAGGAACAGTGTGAGGGAACAGTGTGAGGGAACAGTGTGAAGGAACAGTGTGAGGAACAGTGTGAAGGAACAGTGTGAGGGAACAGTGTGAGGGAACAGTGTGAAGGAACAGTGAGGGAACAGTGTGAAGGAACAGTGTGAGGGAACAGTGTGAAGGAACAGTGTGAAGAACAGTGTGAGGGAACAGTGTGAAGGAACAGTGTGAGGAACAGTGTGAAGGAACAGTGTGAGGGAACAGTGTGAAGGAACAGTGTGAAGGAACAGTGTGAGGGAACAGTGTGAGGGAACAGTGTGAGGGAACAGTGTGGGAACAGTGAGAACAGTGTGAAGGAACAGTGTGAGAGGAACAGTGTGAAGGAACAGTGTGAAGGAACAGTGTGAGGAACAGTGTGAGGAACAGTGTGAGGAACAGTGTGAGGGAACAGTGTGAGGGGAAAAGTGTGAGGGAACAGTTGAGGAACAGTGTGAGGCACAGTGTGAGGGAACAGTGTTAAGGAACAGTGTGAGGGAACAGTGTGAGGGGACAGTGTAAAGGAACAGTGTGAAGGAACAGTGTGAAGGAAAAGTGTGAGCTAACAGTGTGAAGGAACAGTGAGGGAACAGTGTGAGAGAACAGTGTGGAGGAACAGTGAAGGAGCAGTGTGAGGAACATTGTGAAGGAAAAGTGTGAGGGAACAGTGAGGGAACAGTGTGAAGGAACAGTGTGAAGAAAAGTGTGAGGGAACAGTATGAGAGAATAGTGCGAGGGAACAGTGTGAAGGAAGTGTGAAGGAACAATGCGAAGGAAGTGTGAGGGAACAGTGCGAAGGAACAGTGAGGGAAAAGTGCGAAGGAACAGTGTGAGGGAACAGTGCGAAGGCAGTGTGAGGGAACAGTGCAAAGGAACAGTGTGAGGGAACAGTGTAAGAGAACAGTGTGAGAGAACAATGAAGGAACAGTGTGAAGGAGCAGTGTGAGAGAACAGTGTGATGGAAAAGTGTAAGAACATTGTGAGAGAACAGTTTGAGGGAATAATGTGAGAGAAGAGAGGGAAGTGTGAGGAACAGTGTGATAGTACAGTGGTTTTGAGTAGAGAGCGAGCAGCGTGAAGCAGCAGGTTAGGTTAGGTAAGGTTTGTCAGGAAACAGGACAAGTGTTTCCTGACGCGGGTCTTAGTCAGGTGGTGGTTTTGATAAGGAGTGCCTTGTATGGGCCAGTAGGCCTTCTGCAGTGTTCCTCCATTCTTATGTTCTTATGACCCGCCGTTGGAGCTTTTCAAGTTGCATGTGAAGTGAATGGAAGCATATTACAGTGAGGTGAAGTCTCCTATGATAACCAGTCTGATGTGTGAGTGATGTCACAGTTGAGGTTTGCATATGACACAGTGCTACTAGGAGATACAAAACAGAGGCTGCTGGTGCACGAATAATGAGTAACACATAAGCGTTGCATGTGTCTTACTCATCAACTTGTCCGTACTGTATAACATTAATGAACGTGGTGTGCAAAAGATGAAAGATAAGCAGAAGAGACAGGGAAGCCAAAGAAAAGGAAGTCAACATAGCAAATAAAGTCTGAGCCAATGTTCCAACACAGACACATCAGGAGGAAAATGTATGACCAGTATTCAGGCGCAAGTGTAATATTCACTAAACTTATAAATATATATGTGAAAAATTAATCTATAGATCAGAAGAAATATTTATGAGCGAGCAGAGTCCTATACCTGAATTAGAGACGGGACAAAACTTAACTTTTATAGCTATATGAAACTGAAAAAAATCGAAATTATCGAAACATTTATATTTATATTTGGTGGTAATGTCCGAAGACCTCACCTTCAAGGACCACAACAATGCCACTATCACATCTGCGAGGAAACTGATAGGTTGGATAATGAGAACATTCAAGACAAGAGATGCCAAACCAATGATGATCCTTTTTAAATCACTTGTTCTCTCTAGGCTAGAATACTGCTGTACAATAACATCCTCATTCAAGGCAGATGAAACTGCAGATCTAGAGAATGTACAGAGAACCTTTACTGCACGTATAGTTCCATAAAACACCTTAACTACTGGGAACGCCTAGAAGCACTAGACTTATATTCACTGGAGCGCAGGCCAGAGAGATATATCATAATCTACACCTGGAAGATTCTGGAGGGACTGGTCCATAATATGCACACAGAAATCACTCCATACGAAAGCAAAAGACTTGGTAGACGGTACAACGTACCCCCAGTGAAAAGTAGGGGCGCCACTGGTACACTAAGAGAAAACACAATAAGTGTCCGGGGCCCAAGACTGTTCAACAGCCTCCCACCAGCCATAAGAGGCATTACCAGTAGACCTCTGGTTGTCTTCAAGAGGGAGCTGGACAGATACCTAAAGTCAGTGCCAGATTAGCCGGGCTGTGGTTCGTACGTTGGACTACGTGCAGCCAGCAGTAACAGCCTCGTTGATCAGGCCCTGATCCACCAGGAGGCCTGGTCATAGACCGGGCCGCGGGGACGTCGATCCCCGGAATGCCCTCCAGGTAACCTCCAGGTAACGAAGGCTGAGCTAGACGATGTATCATGAATCCCGAGTAAAGGTGTGGCAGTTCTGAGCTAACGACTTTCAATACAAGGTACTGTAAAAGAAAAAAACAGTGGTGGGGAACAGGTAATATAGTGCTGATATTCAAATAGTGTGAGAGAGGGGTAGACCTGGACCACACACCAGTAAGTATCGCTAATCTGTAAGCCAAATAACAAAAATGATAATGAGAGACTATCAGAATACCTTGTACGAAAAGATTTCTTTTTGCAACTCATCTCACATTTTGGTGCTTATAAGTTATAACAAAACTCAAATATTTAATTACAAGTCGACAAATATTAAGGCAGGTTAGAACAAGATGACACTGTGCCTCGTGAAAGACTTAGTCACCAGAGATACAAGCTAGTGTGTCAAAGAAGACATTCTACTTCATACAAGAACAGCTTAAGAAACTGGAGAGGTAATGACGCTTTACAAATAATAACTGTGAAGAAAAACACCTCAAACAACCTAATACGGAAACCGATTCCCGGAATTCCTCAGGATTCTCTACCAGGACCCATATTCTTCCTCTTGAACCTATCAGGTATGTGTACCAGGACCCATATTGTTCCTCTTGGAACCTATCAGGTATGTGTACCAGGACCCATATTGTTCCTCTTGGAACCTATCAGGTATGTGTACAGGACCCATATTGTTCCTCTTGGAACCTATCAGGTATGTGTACCAGGACCCATATTGTTCCTCTTGGAACCTATCAGGTATGTGTACCAGGACCCATATTGTTCCTCTAGGAACCTATCAAGTACATGTACCAGGACCCATATTGTTCCTCTTGGAACCTATCAGGTACGTGTACCAGGACCCATATTGCTCCTCTTGGAACCCATCAAGTACCTGTACTGGGACCCATGCTGGTTTCTGGACTCCACCAGGTATCAGTACTAGCACCCACACTGGTTTCTGGACTCCACCAGGTATCAGTACTAGCACCCACACTGGTTTCTGGACTCCACCAGGTATCAGTACTAGCACCCACACTGGTTTCTGGACTCCACCAGGTATCAGTACTAGCACCCACACTGGTTTCTGGACTCCACCAGGTATCAGTACTAGCACCCACACTGGTTTCTAGACTCCACCAGTGATGTGTACTGGGAAGTACAGTTCCTTTTAGAACTCCATCAGGAATGCGCACTAGGACCAATGATGTTTCTTGTATACGTGAAGGTCTCACCAGGAAAGACTGGTACATATTTCTGCAGTATATCTTAAAGATCTGAATTATATCTCTCCGCAGTTTCCATTTCCGTATTAGGTTGTTTGAGGTGTTTTTCTTCACAGTTATTTGTAGAGCGTCATCTAAGACGTTTATTTGAACGTGTTCTTCAGAGTGTCATCTCTGATGTAACATGGGAAGAGTGAGAGTGAAGATGAGGGAACCAGAGCGGCGTGGGGAAGAAAGAAAAAGTGGATAAACGAGGGAATGGAGTGGGAAGAGTGAGAGTTAGGAGTAGTAAGGATAGTAGAGTGGAAGGATGGAAGAGTGGAGTGGAGAGGGTGGTGAAAAGTGTGGAGGATGGAAGGGTAGAATAGGGAGGATGAAAGAGAGGAGAGGGAGAAGGTGGGGGTGGGGGTCAAGGCAGTACACGACTCTCTCAACTTTACTTAACTTTGTATAAATATTTTATGAAGAAATAATGCATTCATGAATCCCTCAAGTTGTTACTTAAGGGAGACGCTCTGTATGTGTGTGTGTGTACTCACCTAGTTGTGGTTGCAGGGGTCGAGTCATAGCTCCTGGCCCCGCCTCTTCACTGGCCGCTACTGGGTCACTTCCTGGCCATGGCTTTATCATACCTCTTTTGTGTTAGTTACATTTGTCCTAGCATGTCAATTAGACACTAGGCCTGTTGATATGTGTGTGTGTATGTGTATGTGAACACTGAAATGTTTCTGCCCCACGTTGAACCCGCCTCCGTGCGTGAAGAAGAGCTTTACCTCACTAGTGCACTGTGTGGTGTGAGTGTGTTTGTGTGTGTGTGTGTGTGTTTTGTGTAGTGTATGTGTGTGTAGTTGTGTAGTGTATGTGTGTAGTGTATGTGTGTAGTGTATGTGTAGTGTATGTGTGTAGTGTATGTGTGTAGTGTATGTGTAGTGTATGTGTGTAGTGTATGTGTGTAGTGTAGTGTGTATGTGTAGTGTTTGTGTATGTTTGTCTAGGATGTGTGTAGTAGGTGTTGTTAGTGTATGTGTGGTATGTGTGAGTGTGTTATACTATTTTGTCCTAGGCACATGTCGATTAGACACTAGGCCTGTTGTATATGCATGCGTGCGTACGTGTGTGCGTGTGTGTACTCACCTATTTGTGGTTGCAGGGGTCAAGACATAGCCCCTGACCCTGCCTCTTCATTGATCGTTACTAATGTGTGTGTGTGTGTACTCACCTATTTGTGGTTGCAGGGGTCGAGACAAGCTCCTGGCCCCACTTCACTGACTGCTACTAGGTCTTCTCTCTCCCTGCTCCATGAGCTTTATCATACCTAGTCTTAAAGCTATATATGGTTCCTGCCTCCACTGCATCACTTGTTAAGACTGTTCCACTTCCTGACCACTCTGTGACTGAAGAAATACTTCCTAACATCCCTGTGATTCATCTGAGTCTTCAACTTACAACTGTGTCTCCTTGTTGCTGTGTCCCATCTCTGGAACATTCTGTCTCTGTCCACCTTCTGGATTCCCTCAGTGTGTGTGTGTGTGTGTGTGTGTGTGTGTGTGTGTGTGTGTGTGTGTGTGTGTGTGTGTGTGAGCCACTTAATATTTGTACTTATAACTCATTACAGTTGTGACCGGGTGTGGACGTGTGAATGACTCACTACTTTGCAATTTGTTCATGATTGTAACCATGTATAGAAGTGTACATGTAAATCATTCATTACCTTTGTAACTTGTTCAGCTATCATAACTTTTGGGGTCCAGTCCCTGGACCCATTATGTACCTCTGTAATCTTTTGACTACCACCCACACCATGGGTATGGGGTGACTACCGCCCACACCATGGGTATGTGGTGACTACCGCCACACCATGGGTATGGGTGACCACCGCCCACACCATGGGTATGGGGTGACCACCGCCCACACCATGGGTATGGGTGACTACCGCCTACACCATGGGTATGTGGTGACTACCGCCCACACCATGGGTATGGGGTGACTACCGCCCACACCATGGGTATGGGGTGACTACCGCCCACACCATGGGTATGGGGTGACTACCGCCCACACAATGGGTATGGGGTGACTACCGCCCACACCATGGGTATGGGGTGACTACCGCCCACACCATGGGTATGGGGTGAATACCGCCCACAGGATGGGTATGGGTGACTACCGCCCACAATGGGTATGGGGTGACTACCGCCCACAGGATGGGTATGGGGTGACTACCGCCCACACCATGGGTATGGGGTGACTACCGCCCACACCATGGGTATGGGGTGACTACCGCCCACACCATGGGTATGGGGTGACTACGCCCACACCATGGATATGGGGTGACTACCGCCACACCATGGGTATGGGGTGACACCGCCCACACCATGGGTATGGGGTGACTACCGCCCACAGGATGGGTATGGGGTGACTACCGCCCACAGGATGGGTATGGGGTGACTACCGCCCACACCATGGGTATGGGGTGACTACCGCCCACACCATGGGTATGGGGTGACTACCGCCCACACCATGGGTATGGGTGACTACCGCCCACACCATGGGTATGGGGTGACTACCGCCCAACCATGGGTATGGGGTGACTACCGCCCACACCATGGGTATGGGGTGACTACCGCCCACACCATGGGTATGGGGTGACTACCGCCCACACCATGGGTATGGGGTGACTACCGCCCACACCATGGGTATGGGGTGACTACCGCCCACACCATGGGTATGGGGTGACTACCGCCCACACCATGGGTATGGGGTGACTACCGCCCACACCATGGGTATGGGGTGACTACCGCCCACACCATGGGTATGGGGTGACTACCGCCCACACATGGGTATGGGTGACTACCGCCCACACCATGGGTATGGGGTGACTACCGCCCACACCATGGGTATGGGGTGACTACCGCCCACACCATGGGTATGGGGTGACTACAGCCCACACCATGGGTATGGGGTGACTACCGCCCACACCATGGGTATGGGGTGACTACCGCCCACACCATGGGTATGGGGTGACTACCGCCCACACCATGGGTATGGGGTGACTACCGCCCACACCATGGGTATGGGGTGACTACCGCCCACACCATGGGTATGGGTGACTACCGCCCACAACATGGGTATGGGTGACTACCGCCCACACCATGGGTATGGGGTGACTACCGCCCACACCATGGGTATGGGTGACTACCGCCACCCATGGGTATGGACTACCCCCACACCATGGGTATGGCGTGGGTATGAGGAAGAATACTATACCCCATAATCGCCATGAAACACTCAAATGCTTCAATATAAACACTTGATCAAAACATCCACTATCTATCTTAAATCCTCCTTGTTCCTACACAATCCTACTTGTTGTCTTACTCCCTATTTCATAATAGGGAGTAAGACTTAATGCAGTATACTTCACAGGCTTATTCTATAATTCTTATCCTCTCTCCTGCCACTTTTCCTTATAAGAAGCAATATGCAAACTCTGCCTATCCTTGGATACCTTCCCTTCTTTCATGCAAATAACAAACAAATACACCAACCACTCCAACTCCCTCAGCTACCTAAAGTCATACCTTAGTAACAGAAGCCAATATGTGTACACAAATGGAGCTAACTCTTCCACAGAACCAATTACAGTCGGCGTCCCTCAAGGAAGTGTCCTTGGCGCACTCCTCTTCCTCATTTACATCAATGACCTACCGAATGCGTCACAACTACTCAAACCCATATTATTTGCAGATGACACAACATACGTCTTCTCTCATCCAAACCCAGTCATACTATCTAGCACTGTTAATACTGAACTGCAGAAAATATATACCTGGATGCTGACTAATAAGCTAACTCTCAATACTGACAAAACCTATTTCATTCAGTTTGGAAACAGAGCTACAAATGTTCCACTTAACATAACGCTAAATGGTTCACCCATCACAAGACTCACAGAGGGAAAATTCCTAGGGATCCACCTTGACAGTAGTCTCAAATTCCAGACACATATACAACAAATTTCCAAGAAATTTGTGTGTGTGTGTGTGTGTGTGTGTAAATAGTTACCTTCTGTATAGTTGTAGTTACAGTAGCAGAGTTATGCTAGTGGTGTCTAGTCTTCAACAATTTGTTAATCATATATTTGTTTTACATTTTCCAATTGTTATAGCACTTAGTACATCCTCTTTTAAATCGTTGCATCTGTCAATCACTCTCGCAGTAACCGCGACCTGGTTCAACTTCAAAGTCAGGGAACTGCCTGCTGAATGCCACATGCAAGAGTATAAACTATTCCTCATTGACAGCGTCAACAGGAAAGGAGGTGGAGTGGCAATGAATGTTACAGAAAATTTAAACTGTTGCATTAAACAAGATATAAAAGTGAAAACGATGGACACTGAACCTATTTGGCTACAGTTCCTAGAAAGAAGTGAAAAGCTAATATTGGATATAATCTAACGACCTCCAAGCCTAGAGAGGGAACATGGTAAACTATGGGACGAAATTACTACGGTATCTAGGTACGAAAATGTTGTTTTAATGGGAGATTTTTAACCTCAGACAAAATGATAAGAACAGTCTGACATGAAATCTAGAGTCTAACGACTTTCTAGAAACAGTCCCGCTTAGTTTTACAAAAAATTGTGACAGAGCTAAGTAGAGGAAACAACCTGCTTGACTTGGTTCTGGCAAACAAGGAAACTAATTTCTTGAGGTTAATGAATAACTTGGAGAAAGCGATTACATCTGTATGGACATCAGTATTAGGTTGGTAAACATAATGTCTATAACCCACACGAATCATTAAGCACAACTCACTCACTTTTAATAATAATATTAATAATAATAATAATAATTTTAAAGCAGTGAAAACAGACAGGTTAGGTAAAGTTTCTCTGGAAACAGGACAAGTATTTCCTGACGCGGGTCGTAGTCATATGACCACCCTGTGGCCTGGTTGGCAAAGCTTTCGCTTCACACGCGGAGGGCCCGGGTTCGATTCCCAGCAGGATGGAAACATTTCGACGCGTTTCCTTACACCTATTGTCCTGTTCACCTAGCAGCAAACCGTGACTGAAGCAATACACACACAACCCGCACATATAAAAAAAAAGAGGAGCTTACGACGACGTTTCGTTCCGACTTGGACCATTTACAAAGTCACACTAACACACAGGACAGGAAGAAGGGGTATTTATAGGCAGGCAGACAGACAGAGGAGGGCACAAGAAAGTGGTGGAGGGGTAATAATGGAGGTAGTAGTGGAAGTGGTAGTAGTAGTAGTGGAGTCAGTCATATTCTAGGAAAGGAGCACTGCAATGAAGCTGGCGGCCCGCATAGGGTAAGGACAAGAACAGAGAGGAGGAAAAAATGAAAATAAAATAAAATAAAGAAGGACAAATACAAGGCAAAAGAAAAGAAAGAAAACCCAGAGGAGAAAGGAGAAAGAGGAGAAAGGGAAGAGATAAAAGGGGAAAGGAATCAGTTAAGTCACGGGTGTTCTGAAGTTTGGAGCATTTAACAATGTAATGGGAGAGGAAAGCATCTACAGAGACAAAGCCAGGGCTAAGATTCATACAGGGAAAGTTGTTTATAAGGGAGGATTCAACCAAACGGCGACTGTGAAAGTTGGATGTAGGGTAGACAGTTTTAGCAGAAGCCCAGTCAATAGGATGACTGTGATCTCTGACATGACAGAAAAGAGCATTATTAGTGTCGGCAAGCCTAACACTATTTTTGTGCTCCCTAAGTCTGTCAGAAAGAGATCGGCCAGTTTCTCCAAAGTACTGAAGAGGACAGGAGGAGCAAGAAACAGAGTAGACACCAGGAGAATCTATAGAGGGAGGGGAGGCATGAACTAGATTAGTGCGAAGAGTGTTAGTCTGGCGAAAGGTAAGTGTGATGTCTAATCTAGTTCATACCTCCCCTCCCTCTATAGATTCTCCTGGTGTCTACTCTATTTCTTGCTCCTCCTGTCCCTCTTCAGTACTTTGGAGAAACTGACCGATCTCTTTCTGACAGACATAGGGAGCACAAAAATAGTGTTAGGCTTGCCGACACTAATAATGCTGCGAGTGTTGGTGACTGGCTGTGTTTTGTCTGCAGGAGCAACACTCGCAGAAACACTAATATCACTAACACTGGGAGTGTTGCTGGCTGTGTTTCTACTGCAGAAACATTCACATAAACACTAGGAGGGTTTGAGTGTTGCTTGATCTGTGTTGCTGTCTGTGGGAGCAATACTGATAGTCTGTCTTACTATATTCTTAAGAGGTTTCTGAGTTTGCGGTCCCGAGTTACCTTACGAGGAAATCATTAATATTGCAGTGAAACTACGGTACCCTACCACGTCTTGCGTTGAATGACCCACATGGGTTTAGCGCTTGACATGATATTTACATTTACATTGTATAGATATTTTCACTGCCTGGGTACAGGGGGCTGGGTTATGTGATAAGGGAATACCTCTCTTGGTTCACTGAGGTACAACAGAGATATCGCTGTAATAGGACACATGTGCAACACTTGGGTGTCTTTGTTGTCGAAATGTTTCAGCAAAAATAAAAAAAAAGGCCTAAGTATTGCACGTGTTTAAATTCATCACCTCGTCGGTATTGCATACCATCAATAATATATCGGGTCATTGAGATATATGGGGGTGGGTTATGTGATACGAGGGATACCTCTCCAGGTTGGTTGCAACTTACACCGACTCACGAAATCGTAATGACACGATTGCAAACAAACCATACCACGGGTGGGGTTAGAACCCGCGGTCAAAGAGTCTCAAAACTCCAGACCGTCGCGTAAGTCACTGGGCCAGCTAGCTTCAATAAGATTCATCCAACTAGGTATATTTCTACACCATAGGAAGGTTAGCATAGGCACCACTGTGTCCACAAATGCAAGTGTTTACAGACGAATCTCCCGCTAGCATGGCCCAAAATTATTATCCAGAGGGCTGAGGAGGAGTTAATGAGATGATTTGGACATGTAGAGAGGATGGAACTAAATAAGACTTCGAGAGTGAATAAATCTGTAGTGGAGGGAAGGCGGGTAGGGGTCGGCCTAGGAAAGGTTGGAGGTAGAGGGAAAAGGCCGACCCCTACACCGCCTTCCCTCCACTACATATTTATACACTCTCGAAGTCTTATTTCGTTCCATCCTCTCTACATGTCCAAACCATCTCAATAACTCCTCCTCAGCCCTCTGGATAATAATTTTGGGCCATGCTAGCGGGAGATTCGTCTGTAAAAACTTGCATTTGTGGACACAGTGGTGCCTATGCTAACCTTCCTATGGTGTAGAAATATACCTAGTTGGACTGAGAGGTAATCTTACTGGGGATTATCGTGTGGACCAGAACGGTGGAGATGACTGATAATATGACGCTTTTCAAAGCATCATACAAGTTGGCCTAGCTACATATATTCCAAATAGGGAAAATTTGATCAGTAACAAACATGTGACCACGTATACTATTACAACATTCCTCCACTCTTTCCTCTGGCTTCATTATATAAGGCTCCATTCTAATGTCTGTATTAAACTGATTAAACCCCTGGTGGACGAAACGTTTCTCAATAAAGATATTAAAATGTTGCACATGTGTATAATTCATCATTAATTTCATTACAACCGCATCAGCTACTTCAATATCCTATATTCAGCTATCTGTTGTGTTTGCAATGGTTGAGTCTTCGCTCCTGGCCCCGTCTCTTAAACTTCATAGACTGGCCTCTTCACTCCTATCATTAACACTGCGTGCTGAGCTTGCCTCCTCCACATAAAAGTACATTTTACTGGCCTTACTACAGTGAGACTGTACAAGTAACTCATAACATCCCTGTGGTTGCCCTTCCTTTAGTCTCCTCAAGGTGCACAACACTCACCTCTCACACTACGTCTGCGAGCAAACCTTTGAACCTTCTCAAGCTTCTGAATGTCCTTCACGAGCATTAAACCTCCACCACTCCTTACGCATCAAGCTATATTAATATAAATAATAATAAGAGTTGAGAGAGGGAGAGAGAACTAGAAATAGAGAGAGAGAGAAAGAGCAAGAGAGAGAAAGAGCAAGAGAGAGAAAGAGCAAGAGAGAGAGAAAGACAAGAGAGAGAAAGAGCAAGAGAGAGAAGAGGAGAGAAGAGCAAGAGAGAAAGGCGAGAGAAGAGCAAGAGAGAGAAGAGCGAGAGAAAGAGCAAGAGGAGAAGAGCGAGAGAAAGAGCAAGAGAGAGAGAAAGAGCGAGAGAGAGAAAGAGCAAGAGACGGAAAGAGCAAGAGAGAGAGAAAGAAGAAGAGAGAGACATGGATGAAGCTACAACATACTCCCGGGGGCACGGGGGTTCTTTTCTTCACTCCTCTCGGAAAGGCAGTCCATGAATCAGGAATTCTCGGGAGGGAAGGCAGAGGGAGGCCGAGAATGAAAATGGGGAGGGGGAGGGGAGGGAGTGAGAGTGAATGTGAACGTGAGAGGTGAAAGTGAGAGATGAAAATGAAGAATTATACTAGAAAAATAAATGGCCAAAGATTTTTTCCAGACTGATCTTTGTTTTTCTTTAGTTTCCGCCATTTTCCATTTTCTCTTTTCATTAACATCTATTATCCTTTTTTCAACCTGTTTCTCTCACTTCCTGCCTCTCTTATCTTTCTTCTTTCATTTCCTCCTCATTAATATTTATTTTTATCAGTCTTCTTTTCCTCTCTCTCCTTATATGCTCTTCTATTTGCACAATTTACCTTCCTTCTCTTCCTCTCAGTTCTACTTCTACTCCTTTTCTCTCCCTCCTCCTCATACTCCACTCCTTCCCTTTCTATTCTTCTCACCATCCTCCGTTTCTTACCCTTTCTTCCTCTCCCTTCTTCTCCCCTTTTACATCCTTCCACTTTTTCTCCATCCTTCTTTCCCCCTTCATCTTTTTTGCCCCCTTCTGCAATCATTTCCTTCTTCTCCTCCTCCTCTCCCTTTCCATTCTTCTCTTCCCCTCCTCTCCATCCTCCTCTTTCCTTCTCCTTCTCTTCACCCTCTGCATCTCTTCCTCTTCCTCCCTCTCCTATAAACAGCGCGTGTTTATCAGTCATATTGTCTCCACCTAGTATATCATAACAACAGACTGTCTCCACCTAGTATATCAAAACAACACTGGCTCCACCTAGTATATCAAAACAACAGATTGTCTCCACCTAGTATATCAAACAACATTGTTCACCTAGTATATCAACAATTGTCTCCACCTAGTATATCAAAACAACATTGTCTCCACCTAGTATATCAAAACAACATGCTCCACCTAGTATATCAAAACAACACTGCTCCACCTAGTATATCAAAACAACATTGTCTCCACCTAGTATATCAAAACAACATTGTCTCCACCTAGTATATCAAAACAACACTGGCTCCACCTAGTATATCAAAACAGATTGTCTCCACCTAGTATATCAAAACAACATTGTCTCCACCTAGTATATCAAAACAACATTGTCTCCACCTAGTATATCAAAACAACACTGTCTCCACCTAGTATATCAAAACAACATTGTCTCCACCTAGTATATCAAAACAACATTGTCTCCACCTAGTATATCAAAACAACACTGTCTCCACCTAGTGTATCAAAACAACAGACTGTCTGCACCTAGTATATCAAAACAACTCTCCACCTAGTGTATCAAAACAACAGATTGTGTCCACCTAGTATACCAAACAACACTGTCTCCACCTAGTGTATCAAAACAACAGATTGTCTCCACCTAGTGTATCAAAACAATAGATTGTCTCCACCTAGTATACCAAACAACACTGTCTCCACCTAATGTATCAAAACAACACTGTCTCCACCTATTATATCAAAACAACACTGTCTCCACCTAGTATATCAAAACAACATTGTCTCCACCTAGTATATCAAAACAACATGTCTCCACCTAGTATATCAAAACAATACTGTCTCCACCTAGTATATCAAAACAACACTGTCTCCACCTAGTGTATCAAAACAACAGACTGTCTCCACCTAGTATATCAAAACAACACTGTCTCCACCTAGTGTATCAAAACAACAGATTGTGTCCACCTAGTATACCAAACAACACTGTCTCCACCTAGTGTATTAAAACAACAGATTGTCTCCACCTAGTATATCAAAACAACACTGTCTCCACCTAGTATATCAAAACAACACTGTCTCCACCTAGTATATCAAAACAACACTGTCTCCACCTAGTATATCAAAACAACACTGTCTCCACCTAGTGTATCAAAACAACAGATTGACTCCACCTAGTATACCAAACAACACTGTCTCCACCTAGTGTATCAAAACAATAGAATGTATCCACCTAGTATATCAAAACAACACTGTCTCACTGTTCACTAGTGATGTCAAAACAACAACTGTCTCCACCTAGTGTATCAAAACAATAGAATGTATCCACCTAGTATATCAAAACAACAGACTGTCTCCACTTAGTATGTCAAAACAACAGACTGTCTCCACCTAGTATGTCAAAACAACAGACTGTCTCCACCTAGTATCAAAACGACAGACTGTCTCCACCTAGTATATCAAAACAACAGACTGTCTCCACCTAGTATATCAAAACAACAGATTGTGTCTACTGAAGCTTGGCAAAATTCTAGCCGGTAAACACAATGCGTGTACTTTAGAGAGATATTTTGCGGAGTCTTCATGCGTTATACCCGGATACACTGTACCAGGTGAGGACAAATGTTAGAATATAATCAATCTAATTAGAACGATTTGTTGATAACTGAGGAATATGTAACGTAACAATCACTGAAGTGTATGTGAGGGTTATCATAATGTTGATCCACCACCCACACCCGTGTGTACATCTTAATTTACCCATGTGTACCTCACAGGTTACCCATTCATCTACATCCTGTCTGACACAGCAACATCTTAATACAAACGAATTCTTCAACACTTGTCCAACCTTTGGACGAAGACCTACTTAGACTAGTGGATGGTACCACTATGACCCCGCCTCCTGCTGCTTCACCTCACCTGACTACAATATATAAGCCACCTCTACGGACATATGCTGTACACTCTACAAGATTGATGAACTGAACACATCGACTCCAGGCCGAGGGACTGATTACCTCAAAACTCCTACTCTCCTTACACCTTTCTACTTTGTATTGGACCGAAGAAGCCACTGTGTGGCGAAACGTTTCCTCAATAAAGATACCCAAATGTTGCATATGTGTCTAATTTATAACTTGTCGGTTCTCTGAACCATTCATCTACATTTACCCATGTGTACCTCACGTTACCCATGTGTACCTCACGTTACCCATGTGTACCTCAAGTTACCCATGTGTACCTCACGTTACCATGTGTACCTACAAGTTACCCATGTGTACCTCACGTTACCCATGTGTACCTCACGTTACCCATGTGTACCTCACAAGTTACCCATGTGTACCTCACAAGTTCCATGTGTACCTCAAAGTTACCCATGTGTACCTACAAGTTACCCATGTGTACCTCACAAGTTACCCATGTGTACCTCACGTTACCCATGTGTACCTCACAAGTTACTCATGTGTACCTCACAAGTTACCCATGTGTACCTCACAAGTTACTCATGTGTACCTCACGTTACCCATGTGTACCTCACAAGTTACCCATGTGTACCTCACGTTACCCATGTGTACCTCACAAGTTACCCATGTGTACCTCACAAGTTACCCATGTGTACCTCACAAGTTACCCATGTGTACCTCACAAGTTACCCATGTGTATCTCACAAGTTACCCATGTGTACCTCACAAGTTACCCATGTGTACCTCACAAGTTACCCATGTGTACCTCACAAGTTACCCATGTATACTTCACAAGAGTTAACCGTGAGTACCTGACAAGAGTTAACCGTGAGTACCTGACAAGAGTTAACCGTGAGTACCTGACAAGAGTTAACCGTGAGTACCTGACAAGAGTTAACCGTGAGTACCTGACAAGAGTTAACCGTGAGTACCTGACAAGAGTTAACCGTGAGTACCTGACAAGAGTTAACCGTGAGTACCTCACAAGAGTTAACCGTGAGTACCTCACAAGAGTTAACCGTGAGTACCTCACAAGAGTTAACCCTGAGTACCTCACAAGAGTTAACCGTGAGTACCTGACAAGAGTTAACCGTGAGTACCTCACAAGAGTTAACCGTGAGTACCTCACAAGAGTTAACCGTGAGTACCTGACAAGAGTTAACCGTACCTCACAAGAGTTAACCGTGAGTACCTGACAAGTTAACCGTGAGTACCTGACAAGAGTTAACCGTGAGTACCTGACAAGAGTTAACCGGCTCCTTTTGTTAATTAACAGAATGTGGTTTATAGTCTTGGGGAAACTTTCGCCCACCAGATTGAAGACTCACAAACTTTAGCTGTGATAAAAATGGCTTTGAAAACCGACAAGATGAAGGATGAGACACCTTATGCAACATCTGCGAATCATTACTGAGAAAACGTTTCGCCAGCCAGTGGCTTCTTCAGTCCAATACATAGAAGAACGGTGGAAGATGAGGAAGAGTTTGAGGTAATCAGTCCCTCAGCCTGGAGTCGATGTTTCAGACCATCCTCATCTTCCGCCGTTATTCTCTTTATTGGACTGAAGAAGCCACTTCCGGAATTTGACTTTTCCTCATTATTCTATAGTATCCACTTCAAAGACAAATATAAGTGCCATGAAACACTTATTAATAGTAGTAGTAATGGGAAAGAATTAAACCCGTAAGGGTCATGCAACGCATGTGGAATGTGAGGCAACTACGTGTGATCCAAAGAAGAGAGTAGCTCCAAATCATATGATCAAGAGCCCATCAGCAGCATCATGGCACCTCCCTTGATGACAAGAAAACAACGTATATATTGAGTACAGTACTGAGGCCTCAGCTGACACGTTTTTAATTACTGCTATAAAGTTTCTATTTAATTATGGTACAGTTTGTGTGCTATTTAAATACTGGCACAATGTCTGTGCTATTTAAGTACGGATACAATGTCTGTGCTATTTAATTATTGTTGCAATGTCTGTGCTATTTAAATACTGGTACAATGTCTGTGCTATTTAAATACTGGTACAATGTCTGTGCTATTTAAATACTGGTCCAATGTCTGTGCTATTTAAATACTGGTACAATGTCTGTGCTATTTAAATACTGATACAATGTTTGAGCTATTTAAATACTGGTACAATGTTTAAGCTATTTAAATACTCTTACAATGTGTTATTTAATTACTGGTACAATGTCTGTGCTATTTAAATACTGGTACAATATCTTATATAATTACTGGCACAATGTGCTATTTAATTGCAATGTCTTATATATTTACTCATACAGTATCTGTGATTTTTTATTACTGGTACAATATCTGTGTTATTTAATAACTGGTTACCTCGTCTAGACCTATTAAGACCCACGAGGTTACCTCGTGTACACCTGTTAAGACTCATAGTGCTACCTCGTCTGCACCTGTTGTTTCAGTTATTAACATACTTTAGTAACTCTAAGTTTTTAGATTTCCCAGTAGCCTTCATGAAGCACTGGCTGCTTGGGCTTCCTACCATCATAAGTAAACACTGCATTTACATATTTATCTCACAAATTTACTATTCTAGCTCGATGGTCTTTTTTTGTCGTAGCTCATAGTCCTTTGTAATATTTCTTTTACACTTACTTTGGTTATAACAAACTAAAAAAAAAATTAGGTGCGCCTCGCACTCATCCACTTTTCTCTTGTCACTGT
Source organism: Cherax destructor (assembly GCA_009830355.1). NCBI lineage: Eukaryota > Metazoa > Arthropoda > Malacostraca > Decapoda > Parastacidae > Cherax > Cherax destructor. Next base: position 39,882 of record WNWK01008955.1, read on the forward strand.
TTTCTTCTTCCTAGCTCTCTCTCCTTAAATTTGTATATTAATGTATGACTTATTTGAATCTAACAAGTCCCTGGACAGGTACACTTCTTACATTGGTTTCAAGTCATTTCCTTCTTTTCCATGGTCCTCCAGCACCTTCCATTACTGTAATGATATCGTCTATTAAACCAGTCTTCATTGTCTTTTTCTTTCCAGAAACTCATATCATTTCCTTACCAGACTCAGAAGTCATATTTTGTTGTATCTGGCCCTATTAATGTTTAATCTCAGTTTGTTTCTCTGTAGTACCGACTTAGACCATCGCTCAGTGTGTGTGTCACCTTTTGCATTTGTTAATTTCTCACATTATTTTGGATATGGGGTTGAATCTCTGTAGCTTGATGCGCTTCCCTTACTAATATTGACAAGTTTCTCTCTCTCTCTCAAACTGATGAGAACCTACAAACTTTAGTTCATTTACTCTACATTCTTCTCCGGTTTGGTTTCCGTTAAATACAGTCAGGTTCGCTCTCGTTTTGTAATATTTTTACTTTTTATATTTCTTTATCTTCATATTGTTCTTTTACCTTCATAAAATTCCCAAATCTTTATAATAATCATTGATATAATATTCGTTAATCTTAATAATATTCTTCAATCTTTATAATTTTCCTTAATATTCGTAACATTCTAAGCTTAACCTTAGTATATCGAAATCTTTATATTCCTTACTCTCCATTATACTCCTTAATCTTAATATCCCTTTAGTCTCCATAATGTACTTTAATCTTAAAATTCTTAAAGATCTTCTTATTATCAAAACTTTACATTCCCAAAACTTCAGATTCCCAAGTCTCTATATTCGTAAATCTTCATATTCCAAAAACTTTATAGTCCCACGAGTTTACTCCATCTATTTTTCTTTTGTTTTTAAATTCTATATAAATGTATATGTCTCTGTTTCCTTGTTTTTATTCCATTTGTTTTGGTTTTGTTTTTATCAACTGTGTGTTCGTTTCACTGAGATAACATTTGAGAGGAGGGGTTCACCCTGTTACTTGCTAGAAAAATGTTTTTTTTTTTTTTGACCTTCCTCATATCTGTTGTTAGTTAGCTTTTGGCAACGTCTATGTATTCGTTTGTTGAGTGTGTGTGTGTTAGTTACCATTTGTCCAAGGCACATGTCCGTTAGACACTAGGCCTGTTGTTGTGTGTGTGTGTGTGTGTGTGTGTGTGTGTGTTGTGTGTTGTATGTGATGTGTATCTAGTGTGTAGTTGTATGGTGTGTAGTCTGGTGATTGTGTGTTGTATGTGGTCTTGTTCTGTCATGAGTTGTATATCCTTGTTTAAAATATGTATGTGTTCTGCTCACTATATTGTGTCTAGTCCACACACTATTATGACTATTCTACTAAAAATCTGTATTCTTCATTAATCCATTTATCATCAGAAATATTGTTCCATATATTTCCCTTTTCTTATTTCTAGTGTTTTTTGTCTGGGAAATTATAGTCCTATCTACTTTTCAGATTCCCCAGAACTTATTTTGTATGTTATTTCTCCTCTGACCTCTTCTCCAGTGTTGTTGTCCCATTTCCTCAACCTTTCTAAAACAGACCCCTGAGTTGTAACTAATGTGAAAGCTTGCCTTGTCTGTAGCTTCTTCATGTTGACCAGGTGTAGTTCCAGATGTGTGTATTCTAGTTGGGTGACAGTCACGGTATCAGTGTTTCACCTGTGTGTGAATTCTCGTGTGTGTGTGTGTGTGTGTGTGTGAATCGTGTGTTGTGTGTATGTGATGTGTGTGATAGATCACACACACTATTAGTACTTTTTACTACTACTACCAATCTGTTACCTCTTCATATATCCATTTTATAAAAAACAGAAAATGTATTTCTGAACTATAATTTTGAGTGTTTTATTCTGGGGTATTATAGTCTCTTTATGAATCAGATTCTCAGACTTGACATTTGTAATGTTTATAGCATCACATCTCGAGTTGCTCTCAACCTCAACTTTCAACACCCAACCAGAAGCAACATTGATGCTGTAGTCTGAGCTCGTATCGTCTGCCAGTGGACACCCACGAGTGTTTCACTCAGTGCTGACACCCACGAGTGTTCCACTCAGTGGTAGACACCCACGAGTGTTTCACTCAGTGGTAGACACCCACGAGTGTTTCACTCAGTGGTGACACCCACGAGTGTTTCACTCAGTGTGGACACCCACGAGTGTTTCACTCAGTGGTAGACACCCACGAGTGTTTCACTCAGTGGTAGACACCCACGAGTGTTTCACTCAGTGGTGGACACCCACGAGTGTTTCACTCAGTGGTAGACACCCACGAGTGTTTCACTCAGTGGTAGACACCCACGAGTGTTTCACTCAGTGCTGGACACCCACGAGTGTTTCACTCAGTGGGACACCCACGAGTGTTTCACTCAGTGGTGACACCCACGAGTGTTTCACTCAGTGCTGGACACCCACGAGTGTTTCACTCAGTGCTGACACCCACGAGTGTTTCACTCAGTGCTGGACACCCACGAGTGTTTCACTCAGTGCTGGACACCCACGAGTGTTTCACTCAGTGCTGGACACCCACGAGTGTTTCACTCAGTCCTGGACACCCACGAGTGTTTCACTCAGTCCTGGACACCCACGAGTGTTTCACTCAGTGATGGACACCCACGAGTGTTTCACTCAGTTGGACACCCACGAGTGTTTCACTCAGTGCTGGACACCCACGAGTGTTTCACTCAGTGTGGACACCCACGAGTGTTTCACTCAGTGTGGACACCCGAGTGTTTCACTCAGTGGTGACACCCAGGTGTTTCCTCAGTGAGACACCCACGAGTGTTTCACTCGTGCTGGACACCCACGAGTGTTTCACTCAGTGTGACACCCACGAGTGTTTCACTCAGTGGTAGACACCCACGAGTGTTTCACTCAGTGGTGACACCCACGAGTGTTTCACTCAGTGGTGACACCCACGAGTGTTTCACTCAGTGTGACACCCACGAGTGTTTCACTCAGTGTTACGACACCCACGAGTGTTTCACTCAGTGGTAGACACCCACGAGTGTTTCACTCAGTGTTGGACACCCACGAGTGTTTCACTCAGTGACTAGACACCCACGAGTGTTTCACTCAGTGTTGGACACCCACGAATGTTTCACTCAATGCTGGACACTACGAGTGTTTACTCAATGCTGGACACCCACGAGTGTTTCACTCAATTGGACACCCACGAGTGTTTCACTCAATGCTGGACACCCACGAGTGTTTCACTCAGTGTTGGACACCCACGAGTGTTTGACTCAGTGCTGGACACCCACGAGTGTTTCAATCAGTACTGACACCCCGAATGTTTGACTCAGTGCTGACACCCACGAGTGTTTCACTCAATGCTGGACACCCACGAGTGTTTACTCATGTTGGACACCCACGAGTGTTTCACTCAATGCTGGACACCCACGAGTGTTTGACTCAATGCTGGACTCCCACGAGTGTTTACTCAGTGCTGGACACCCACGAGTGTTTGACTCAATGTGGACACCCACGAGTGTTTGACTCAAGTGCTGGACACCCACGAGTGTTTGACTCATGCTGGACACCCACGAGTGTTTGACTCATGTGGACACCCACGAGTGTTTGACTCAATGCTGGACACCCACGAGTGTTTGACTCAATGCTGGACACCCACGAGTGTTTGACTCAGTGCTGGACACCCACGAGTGTTTGACTCAGTGCTGGACACCCACGAGTGTTTGACTCAATGCTGGACACCCACGAGTGTTTGACTCAGTGCTGGACACCCTCAAGTGTATCTCAAACCTCACTACATTACACACTGAATAGATGATTCAATATAAATCCTGACCTGGAGTGCTTTCTTGACAGTTGCAATAGGACCCCTGGACACAATACTAGACACAAAAATCTCTATGGTATTTCCTGTGTCAGGTTAAATCTTTTCAAAAACTCAATGTACATAAAAGGACCCAAAATCTGGAAAACTGCCAGAAATCTACAGAACCACTGACTTAGTTAGCATTTTTAAAACTACAGTTAGAAAACACATTTTGTCCTTAACCTATACTATCCCATCATAAATAAATGTGTATTATTATTATTATTATAATCAAATAGAAGCGCTAAACCACAGGGGTTATACAGCAAATAAATGTGTAAAAAAAAAAAAAAAAAATATACGTGCATTTGCTGAATATCATGAACATAGGTAAATCATTATAATCAATATATGCTTACTCTCAATATCTGTAATTATCTCAAATGTAATGTTAATTATTCAATTGTGTCCACCTTAGGTTAATAATTAAAACTGTAATTCTTCTTTACCAAACTTATTAAAGCCATATAGCATGAACTAATAGAATAATCAATTGTATTCATTGTAACTCGCCTAATGACCATATGTACAACTTTACACTGTTATTGCCTTATTAATCTTAAGTTAGTCTTAAGTTTGCCCGAAATACTCTGCATATAAAGGGGCTTTTGGCATGTACACTAATTGTTATACTCCTTTGTACAAACACGTATCATGCTAAAATAAAAATTATTATTATTATTACTATTCATTATTTTAACTTCAGATGATGACTTTCTGATTATGTTTAATAAATATCAAGATAACCAACTGAGACAATTTTTAAGTCAAGATTTATCATCACTCTGATGACCTGCGAGTCAATCTGTGGAGTCATCTTACATCTGAGTACACATATCCCTTTACCTGGCCCGGATCTCCACCAGACAAGACATGTTAGTGGTCAATACAGGACTAGCATCCAGAGAGAGAGAGAGAGAGAGAGAGAGAGAGTTACTAGATGTCTAAAGTACTTGTCCTGGTGTGTGTGTACGTACCTAATTTGCAGTTGCAGGGGTCGATTCACAGCTCCTGGCCCCGCCTCTTCACTGGTCGCTACTAGGTCACTCTCCCTGCTCCATGAGCTTTATCAAACATTTTTAAAGCTATGTATGGATTCTGCCTCCACTACATCATTTTCAGATTATTCCACTTCCCGACAACTCTATAACTAAAGAAATACTTCCTAACATCCCTGTGACTCATCTGAGTCTTCAACTTCCAATTGTGACCCCTTGTTGCTGTGTCCCATCTCTGGAACATCCTGTCTCTGTCCACCATGTCAATTCCTCTCAGTATTTTATATGTCGTTATCATATTCTTCCTATCTCTCCTGTCCTACAATGTCGTCAGGTCGATGTTCCTTAACCTTTCCTCGTAGGACATACCCCTTAGCTCCGGGAATATCCTCGTTGCAAACCTTTGCACTTTCTCTAATTTCCTGACATGCTTGGCCAGGTGTGGGTTTCAAACCGGTGTTGCATACTCCAATATGGACCTGACGTACACCGTGTACAGGGTCTTAAACGATTCCTTACTGAGATGTCGGAATGCTATTCATAGATTTGCTAGGCGCCCATATGCTGCAGCAGTATTTTGGTTGATGTACGCCTCAGGAGATGTGCTCGGTATTATACTCACCCCAAGATCCTTTTCTTTGAGTGAGGTTTCGCCCCCTAAACAGCGGTCTTCTTTGCCCTTCCCCAATCTTCATGACTTTGCACTTGGTGTTGTTGAACTCCAGGAGCCAGTTTCTGGACCAGGCCTGCAGCCTGTCCAGATCCCTTTGTAGTCCTGCATGGTCCTCCTCCGATTGAATTCTCCTTATTAACTTCACATCGTCTGCAAACAGGCACATTTCTGAGTCTATTCCTTCCGTCATGTCATTCACATATACCAGAAACAGCACCGGTCCTAAGGACTGACCCCTGTGGAACCCCGCTCGTCACAGGCGCCCACTCTGACACCTAGTCACGTACGATGACTCGCTGATGACTTCCCGTCAGGAATTCTCTGATCCATTGCAATGCCTTCCCTGTTATACCTGCCTGGTCCTCCAGCGTTTGCACTAATCAGTCTACCCACCCCTCTCCTTACTGATGTCAAACTGTCATAGAACTCCAGTAGGTTTGTGACACAGGATTTCCCGTCCCTGAATCCGTGCTGGTTGTCGTTGATAAGATCATTCATTTCTAGGTGCTCCACCACTCTTCTGATAATTTTCTCCATGACTTTGCATACTTTACATGTCAGTGACACTGGTCTGTAGTTTAATGCTGCGTGTGTCTACCTGGAGAGAATTCCAGGGGTCAACGCCCCCGCGGCCCGGTCTGTGACCAGGCCTCCTGTTGGACCAGAGCCTGATCAACCAGGCTGTTACTGCTGGCCGCAAGCAGTCCAACGTACGAACCACAGCCCGGCTGATCAGGTACCGACTTGAGGTGCCTGTCCAGTGCCTGCTTGAAGACAGCCAGGGGTTTGTTGGTAATCCCCCTGATGTATGCTGGGAGGCAGTTGAACAATCTTGGGCCCCTGACACTTATTGTGTTGTCCCTCAACGTGCTAGTGGCACCCCTGCTCTTCATTGGGGGGATGTTACATCGCCTGCCGAGTCTTTTGCTTTCGTAGGGAGTGATTTTTGTGTGCAAGTTTGGTACTAAGCCCTCCTTTTTTTAAAAATTGGGACTACATTTGCTGTCTTCCATACCTCAGGTAGTCTCCCTGTTTCGATAGATGCGTTGAAGATTATTGTTAGTGGTACACAGAGCTCTTCTGCTTCCTTTCTCACGACTCATGGACAGATGTTGTCTGGCCCCATCGCCTTTGAGGTATTTAGCTCGCTTAGCAGCCTCTTCACCTCCTCCTCGGTTATATGTATTGTGTCCAGCACTTGATGGTGTACCCCACCTCTCCGTCTTTTTTGGAGTTCTTTCTGTCTCCTCTGTGAATACTTCTTTGAATCTCATGTTGAGCTCCTCACATACATTTTGGTCGTTTCGTGTGATTTCCCTTCTTTCTTCCTCAGCCTGATTACCTGGTCCTTGACTGTTAGTGTCCTCCTGATGTGACTGTACAACAGCTTAGGGTCGGACTTAGCTTTCGCTGCTATGTCATTTTCGTATTGTCGTTGGGCCTCCCTCCTTACCTGAGCATATTAATTTCTGGCTCATCAACTGCTCTCCTTATTCTCCTGGGTCCTTTGCCTTCTACACTTCTTCCATTCTCTAACACTTGGTTGTAGCCTCTCTACACCTTTGGGTGAACCAAGGGCTTGTCTTGGCCTTTTCGTTATTTCTGTTACCCTTGGGTACCAACCTCTCCTCTGCTTCCTTGCATATTGTTGTCACATATTCCATCATCTCATTTGCTGATCTCCCTGCCAGTTCTCTGTCCCACTGAACCTCATGCAGGAAATTCCTCATGCCTGTGTAGTCCCCTCTCCTGTAGTTTGGCTTCATTCATCCTGCCCTTCCTGCTTCCCTCTCCACTTGTAACTCTACTATGTATTCGAAGATTAGAACCACATTATCACTAGCCCTGAGGGTTTTTTTCATATGTGATGTCCTCAATATCTGCACTACTCAAGGTGAATACTAGGTCCAGTCTTGCTGGTTCGTCCTCTCCTCTCTCTCTCGTAGTGTCCCTTACGTGTTGGTACATGAGGTTTTCCAGTACCGCCTCCGTCATCTTAGCCCTCCACGTTTCTGAGCCCCATGTGGCTCCAGATTTTCCCAGTCAATTTCTTTGTGATTGAAGTCACCCACAATCAGTAACTTTGCCCTGACCATATGGGCCCTTCTGGTCACTTCAGCCAGTGTGTCAACCATCGCTCTGTTACTCTCATCATATTCTTGTCTTGGCCTCCAGCTATTCTGTGGTTGGGTTAAACATCATTGCAATTACCACCTTAGGACCTCCAGACTGAAGTGTTCATATTACGCAGTCTCTTACTTCTCCTCTGTCTCCTCTCTCCAGCTCCTCAAAATCCCATTGGTTTTTGATGAGCAGTGACTCCTCCTCCCCCTCTGTCTTTCCTCAGGATCTGGTATCCATTTGGAAAGATGGCATCTGTTATTATTCCTGTGAGCTTGGTTTCTGTGACAGCTATGATGTCTGGTGATGGCTCTTGATTCTTTCGTGCCACCCCGTCCACTTATTCGTTATTCCATCAGTGTTGGTATATCATATCTTCAATTTCCTCTTCAACACTGTATTCTGGGGGGTTTGAGGAGAGGGGGACCTGGCAGGGTGCTATGGGATTTCACTGCATACTGTGGGGTGGGGGCTGTGTGGAGTGTGGTTTGTATTGGGATAGTAAATTTGGCTGTGGGATTCTCAGGGTGGTTCTGTGGGTGTTTGCGCTTGTTGCTCCGCCCGGCTCTGGTTGTCCCCTAACTCTATCCTTCTCTCTCTTTACAAATACAAATTTTTATTTCCTTGCAAGTTTACATTGAGATTATATAATTACAATAATAAGTTGCAGTGCAAAGAGAGCCACTATCATGCCATGGCATTATGGGCAGACTAAATTTAATGGCTTATTGACTACTTAATACTAGAGAAATTGATCGTAGTTTAAGTAGTTCATCTGTTTTTAATTATAGCAGACAGTAAGTTTACTCAAATTACAATCTGGGGATATTACATTGTGACAAGTTGAAAGTATTTTGTAGGTTGTTTATATTAATAGTAAATATTTAAATTATATTATGGAAATATAATATTGTGCGTTGTTGAAAGTAATTTACAGTATGAGTATCTGTGTCCTCTCCCTCAGCTGCTGTGTGCTCGTGTGTGTGTTCATCCATGGTTCGATCCCACGTGGTTCGATCACTAATATCGATCGTCGCAACTTAAGAGGCGGGGCCAGGAGCTGAGATCTGACCCCCCTCACCCAGCAAACATAACTCAGCAAGAGCACAGGAACGTTTCTAAATATTTCTCCAGTGTAAGGATTGTTGCACCTGGGCTTCATTTTACTTTATGGCTTACTTGATGGCAACACCAGAGGCCAGAAGAGATGTGTTGGTAAGTTTACTTGTACCTACCGCCCATGATCACTTGTACCTGCCGCCCATCATCACTTGTACCTACCGCCCATGATCACTTGTACCTACCGCCCATGATCACTTGACACTACCCAGGCGCTAGTACACTGTTGTGGGTCGCATCATTAGCTGGGGTACACGTACGGACAGGTCTCCTTGTCCATTCTGTGACTCTGGCTTCTGTCACTTTACTAAATACGGTGTTTGTCAGTCGTAGATCTGTTCCGGCGACTTGTCATTTGCAAGCATTTCAAGTATGTAGATTATCTGCTTTTGGATGTGGAAATCATCTTTAAACACATTCAAGGCATTCTGTCCTCCAAGTGTATTTAAGTATACACATTTATTCTCAGTGATAACCGTGGTTCTGACTGTGGAATGTTGGACACTCTACTCCTCATCATATCTAACATTTACTGAGATATCCGGTTGTAGCGAGTGAGTGAGAGGGGAAAGGGATGGTTGCCAGCCAGGTGACGGTGTACGCTGCCATAATATTGAGAAAAAAGTGGAATCGAAGGGATACTAGGAAAATGCTTTCGCAGAGTAGTAGGTTAATGGTACGAATTAAGGGATGGTATATTAAGTGCTACAACCATTGCTAATTATTGAAGACATATGTGATCAACAGTTCATTGTAGACGGAATACCACGCGCATACCTATAACAGGTAATTACTCATTAGAGACGCTAAAGCGGGTGCTCTTGTAATGTTAACAGCTACCCTTCTAAGGAAAAAGCAGTACGTACTTACAGTGAGTTCTCCGCAAAGGTTTTCAACATTGCCACACTATTACAACCCCTTGGTGAATTTGACCTGGTGAAGAGTGTTGTACCAGCGGTTTGCCTCACCTCGCCGGTGGCGCCCACTAGGCCTGGGGATCCACAACGTGACATGTCACAGACTGGGCCGCAGTTGCCTGCAGGAGTATCGAGCCTCCAAATCATGCGTTGAATTACCCCGTACGGATTTAGTGGTTTATATAATAGAGTACAATCCACAGTCTCTTTCTTAAGCTCTACACATACCCAGGTTGTGTGTACTTCACGTGCTACGTACTGTGTCCACTCCTGCGTATGGCTTCTCTTGTGTTTGGTATCAATTACCAGTATGTGGCACCGGATACCAGTGTTTGGTATCGATTACCATTGTCTGGCACCAGATACCAGTTTTGAATTTTCTCAAGTTCGGTTTCTTTAATGTGATTTGAATCCTACTAACATTCTTAATACATGCGCCTCATACTTTGAAAAAAAAATTGTGACTACCATTTTTGGGATGACTGACCTACTCAACTTTGGCGTCACACACACACACACACACACACACACACACACATTTATATATATATATATATATATATATATATATATATATATATATATATATATATATATATATATATATATATATATATGTGTATATATATATATATATATATATTATATATATATATATATATATATATATATATATATATATATATATATATATATATATATATATATATATATATATATATATATATATATATAGTCGTGCCGATTAGGTAAAACTGGTCAATTAGCAAGAACTCATCTAAAATTAAGTCCTTTCTAAAATTTTCTCTTATACGTTTAAAGATATATTTTTTTCATTAATGTTAATGTAAGAATTTATAATTTTGTCCAAGAGAAACTTTGAAAACCTACCTAACCTTATTACAACAAGCCAATTTAATTTAGTTAAACCCAACTAAAATATTTTAGATACGTTAACATTAATTTAATAATTAACAAACACAATGAAATATATTTTTCGTTATGTTCAGAATGATTTTGGCGAAATTATGCATACACAAATTTTCACTTGTCTTATATGGCAAGGTGAGCGTTGCTATTTAAGCCAAAATGGCAAGTTTTACCTAATCGGCACGACATATATATATATATATATATATATATATATATATATATATATATATATATATATATATATATATATATATATATATATATATATGATGTTATATATGTCGTGCCGATTAGGTAAAACTTGCGATTTTGGCTTAAATATCAATGCTCTTCTTGCCATATAAGACAAGCAAAATTTGTGTATGCAATAATTTCGCAAAAATCGTCTTGAACATAACGAAAAAATATATTTCATTGTGTTTGTTTATTATTAAATTAATGTTAACGTATCTAAAATATATTTAGTTGGGTTGAGCTAAATTAAATTGCGCTTGTTAAAATAAGGTTAGGTAGGTTTTCAAAGTTTCTCTTGGTACAAAATTAAAATTTTACATTAACAAAATGAAAAAAATATATCTTTAAACGTATAAGAGAAAATTTTAGAAAGGACTTAATTTTAAATAAGTTCTTGCTAATTGACCAGTTTTACCTAATGGCACGAAGTGGAAAAGAATCTTTCCTCCGTAAGCAATGCGTGTCGTATGAGGCGACTAAGATGCCGGGAGCAATGGGCTAGTAACCCCTTCTCCTGTACAAATCTACTAAAAAGAGAAGAAGAAAAACTTTATAAAACTGGGTTGTCTGAATGTGCGTGGATGTAGTGCGGATGATAAGAAAGAGATGATTGCCGATGTTATGAATGAAAAGAAGTTGGATATCCTGGCCCTAAGCGAAACAAAGCTGAAGGGGGTAGGCGAGTTTCAGTGGGGAGAAATAAATGGGATTAAGTCAGGAGTATCTGAGAGTTAGAGCTAAGGAAGGGGTAGCAATAATGTTGAAGGATCAGTTATGGAAGGAAAAGAGGGAATATGAATGTGTAAATTCAAGGATTATGTGGATTAAAATAAGGGTCGGATGCGAAAAGTGGGTCATAATAAGCGTGTATGCACCTGGAGAAAGAGGAGTGTAGAGGAGAGAGATTTGGGAGATGTTAAGCGAATGTATAGGAACTTTTGAACCAAATGAGAGAGTAATTGTGGTAGGGGACCTAAATGCTAAAGTGGGAGAAACATGCAGAGAGGGTGTAGTAGGTAAGTTTGGGGTGCCAGGTGTAAATGATAATGGGAGCCCTTTGATTGAACTTTGTATAGAAAGGGGTTTAGTTATAGGTAATACATATTTTAAGAAAAAGAGGATAAATAAGTATACAAGATATGATGTAGGGCGTATTGACAGTAGTTTGTTGGACTATGTATTGGTAGATAAAAGACTGTTGAGTAGACTTCAGGATGTACATGTTTATAGAGGGCCACAGATATATCAGATCACTTTTTAGTTATAGCTACAGTGGGAGTAAAAGGTAGATGGGATACAAGAAAATAGAATCAGTAAGTAAGAGAAGGTGAAGGTTTATAAACTAAAAGAGGAGGCAGTTAGGGTAAGATATAAACAACTATTGGAGGATAGATGGGCTAGTGAGGTGTAGGCAATGGGGTCGAAGATGTATGGGGTAGATTTAAAAATGTAGTGTTAGAGTGTTCAGCAGAAGTTTGTGGTTACAGGCGAGTGGGTGCGGGGAAGGGGGAGCGTTGGTGGAAATGATGTAAAGAGAGTAGTAAGGGAGAAAAGTTAGCATATGAGAGGTTTTTACAAAGTAGAAGTGATGCAAAGAGGGAAGAGTATATGGAGAGAAAAAGAGAGGTTAAAGAGTGGTGAAGCAATGTAAAAAGAGGCAGATGGGGAGTGGGTGAGATGTTATCAGCAAATTTTGTTGAAAATAAAAAAGTTTTGGAATGAGATTAATAAGTTGAGGAAGCCTAGAGAACAAATGGATTTGACAGTTAAAAATAGGGGGAGGTTATTAAATGGAGATTAGAGGTATCAGGGGAAAATGGGAGAATATTTTGAGGAGTTGTTAAATGTTGATGAAGACAGGGAAGCTGTGATTTCGTGTGTAGGGCAGGAGGAATAACATCTTGTAGGAGTGTGGAAGAGCCAGTTGTGGGTGTGGGGAAGTTTGTGAGGCAGTGGGTAGAATGAAAGGGGGTAAGGCAGCTGGGATTGATGGGATAAAGATAGAAATGTTAAAAGCAGGTGGGGATATAGTTTTGGAGTGGTTGGTGCTATTATTTAATAAATGTATGGAAGAGGGTAAGGTACCTAGGGATTGGCAGAGAGCGTGTATTGTTCCTTTGTATAAAGGCAAAGGGGACAAAGAGAGTGCAAAAATTATAGGGGAATAAGTCTGTTGAGTGTACCTGGTAAAGTGTATGGTAGAGTTATTATTGAAAGAATTAAGAGTAAGACAGAAAGCAGGATAGCAGATGAACAAGGGGGCTTTAGGAAAGGTAGGGGGTGTGTAGACCAAGTGTTTACAGTGAAACATATAGGTGAACAGTATTTGGATAAGGGTAAAGAGGTTTTTGTGGCATTTATGGATTTGGAAAAGGCGTATGATAGGGTAGATAGGGGGGCAATGTGGCAGATGTTGCAGGTGTATGGAATAGGAGGAAGGTTACTGAAAGCAGTGAAGAGTTTTTATGAGGATAGTGAGGCTCAGGTTAGAGGGTGTAGGAGGGAAGGGGACTATTTCCCAGTAAAAGTGGGCCTTAGACAAGGATGTGTGATGTCACCGTGGTTGTTCAATATATTTATAGATGGGGTTGTAAGAGAAGTGAATGCGAGGGTCTTGGCAAGAGGTGTTGGGCTAAAAGATAAAGAAGCAAATACAAAGTGGGATTGCTTTTTGCTGATGACACTGTGCTTTTGGGAGATTCTGAAGAGAAGTTGCAGAGGTTGGTGGATGAATTTGGTAGGGTGTGTAAAAGAAGAAAATTGAAAGTGAATATAGGAAAGAGTAAGGTGATGAGGATAACAAAAAGAATAGGTGACGAAAGATTGGATATCAGATTGGAGGGAGAGAGTATGGAGGAGGTGAATGTATTCAGATATTTGGAAGTGGACATGTCAACAGATGGGTCTATGAAGGATGAGGTGAATCATAGAATTGATGAGGGAAAAAGGGTGAGTGGAGCACTTCGGAGTCTGTGGAGACAAAGAACCTTGTCCATGGAAGTAAAGAGGGAATGTATGAGAGTATAGTTATACCAACGCTGTTATATGGGTGTGAAGCATGGGTGATGAATGTTGCAACGAGGAGAAGGCTGGAGGCAGTGGAGATGTCATGTCTGAGGTCAATGTGTGGTGTGAATATAATGCAGAGAATTCGGAGTTTAGAAATTAGGAGGAGGTGCGGGATTACCAAAACGATTGTCCAAAGAGCTGAGGAGGGTTGTTGAGGTGGTTTGGACATGTAGAGAGAATGGAACGAGACAGAGTGACTTCAAGAGTATAAATCTGTAGTGGAGGGAAGGCGGGTAGGGGTCGGCCTAGGAAAGGTTGGAGGGAGGGGGTAAAGGAAGTTTTGTGTGCGAGGGCTTGGACTTCCAGCAAGCATTGTGAGCGTATTTGATAGGAGTGAATGGAGGCATAAGGTTTTTAATACTGACGTGCTGTTGGAGTGTGAGCAAAGTAACATTTATGAAGGGATTCAGGAAACCGGCAGGCCGGACTTGAGTTCTGGAGATGGGAAGTACAGTGCCGGCACTCTGAAGGAGGGGTGTTAATGTTGCAGTTTTATAACTGTAGTGTAAAGCACCCCTCTGGCAAGACAGTGATGGAGTGAATGATGATGAAAGTTTTTCTTTTCGGGCCACCCTGCCTTGGTGGGAATCGGCCGATGTGTTAATAAATAAATATATATATATATATATATATATATATATATATATATATATATATATATATATGTCGTGCCGATTAGGTAAAACTTGCGATTTTGGCTTAAATAGCAACGCTCTTCTTGCCATATAAGACAAGTGAAAATTTGTGTATGCAATAATTTCGCAAAAATCATTCTGAACATAACGAAAAAAATATATTTCATTGTGTTTGTTTATTATTAAATTAATGTTAACGTATCTAAAATATATTTAGTTGGGTTAGGCTAAATTAAATTGCGCTTGTTGTAATAAGGTTAGGTAAGTTTTCAAAGTTTCTCTTGGTACAAAATTATAAATTTTTACATTAACATAAATGAAAAATATATATCTTTAAACGTATAAGAGAAAATTTTAGAAAGGACTTAATTTTAAATGAGTTCTTGCTAATTGACCAGTTTTACCTAATCGGCACGACATATATATATATATATATATATATATATTCTAGGTAGTAGGTTGGTAGACAGCAACCACCCAGGGAGGTACTACCGTCCTGCCAAGTGAGTGTAAAACAAAAGCCTGTAATTGTTTTACATGATGGTAGGATTGCTGGTGTCTTTTTTCTGTCTCATAAACATGCAAGATTTCAGGTACATCTTGCTACTTCTACTTACACTTAGGTCACACTACACGTTCATGTACAAGCATATATATACACACCCCTCTGAGTTTTCTTCTATTTTCTTACTAGTTCTTGTTCTTATTTCCTCTTATCTCCATGGGGAAGTGGAACAGAATTCTTCCTCCGTAAGCCATGCGTGTCGTAAGAAGCGACTAAAATGCCAGGAGCAAGGGGCTAGTAACCCCTTCTCCTATATATATATTACTAAATGTAAAAGGGGAAGGAAATAAATGGTATAAAATACCGACACAATGGAAAAATAAACACATAAGCAGTATAAGATCTGTCTGTGACTCGATAAAGCCCACTGCGTGGGCGAAACGTTGTCAATAAAGGATCACATTATACTGCTTATGTGTTTATTTTTCCGTAAAAGGGGAAACTTTCATTTTTCATTTTGGGCCACCCGCTTCGGTGGGAAACGGCCGACGTGTTGAAAGAAGATATATATATATATATATATATATATATGTGTGATATATATATATATATATATATATATATATATATATATATATATATGTATATATATATGTATATATGTATATATATATGTATATATATATGTATATATGTATATATATATGTATATATGTATATATATATATATATATATATATATATAATGTATATATATATGTATATATGTATATGTATATATGTATATATGTATATATATATATATATATGTATATATATATGTATATATATGCAAAACAACCACTATGAAAAATAGAAGAATTCAAGCGCTTTCGTGACTACTCACATTATCAAGGAACTATAAAGGAAACGTAAGAAGAAGGCTTATAAAGAGGCAGAATACACCTCACAGTCACATCACACTAACAAAGAAAACACCTCACAGTAGCGTAACATCTCACGACTCTGTGAAGAGGAACATAAGAAAGAACCTGAAACTCTTCCCAAGAATTAAGATTAGTCCAATTTATCATTAAATTCTTCCCAAATTTTATTAATTATAAATGAAATACTTTTTACAATCCAAAAAGGGACAACCAACTTTATTCAACCAAAAATATGTTGGTTCTCCCTTACCATGAAAACTTGGTTGATATGCCTTCTTTTCTTAAGAATTTTAATATCAAAGTTGTATTTAAAAATCTTGATACAGTAAAAAGACTTTTGATAAAAAATTCCCTCCAAAATGCTGACGGATGTGTCTATAAGATTTCCTGTAAAATATGCGATAAAGTTTATTATGGTCAAACTGGTAAAAGTCTTGAACTAAGATTAAAACAACATAAATATAGCATTAGAACTGGACAAGATTCTAATGCTCTATTTATTCATGTGAGAGACTTTAACCATCCAATTGATTTTCAAAATGCTGAGAAGGTTGTATCAAGCAAGTCCATGGTTGAGAGGAATATAATAGAATCATGTTTCATTAAAAGCAGTTTTGAAAATAATATGAATATTTCTTTTGGTTTATATAAATTGGATTCATTTATAATTAATAAAATTTGGGAAGAATTTAATGATAAATTGGACTAATCTTAATTCTTGGGAAGAGTTTCAGGTTCTTTCTTATGTTCCTCTTCACAGAGTCGTGAGATGTTACGCTACTGTGAGGTGTTGTCTTTGTTAGTGTGATGTGACTGTGAGGTGTATTCTGCCTCTTATAAGCCTTCTTCTTACGTTTCCTTTATAGTTCCTTGATAATGTGAGTAGTCACAAGCGCTTGGAATTCTTCATTTTTTCATAGTGGTTGTTTGCATATTTTGATATCACCTGTTTACTGTGATCTTTTTGCATGTATATATATATATATATATATATATATATATATATATATATATATATATATGTATATATATATATATATATATATATATATATATATATATATATATATATATATATATATATATATATATATATATATATATATATCTCACACCAACATAGGGTGCCCCAAAAAAGACAGAAATTCATTCACCATCATTCATTCAATAGCTGTCTGGCTCTGAGAAGTTTGCAGACATGACAATTCAAATAACCCTCCAGCCATCCCAGCAGAGTGCAGACACTCTACTATCCACCCCCAGGTCTCAAATTCGGCTAACTGGTGTCCCTGCGTCCCTTCATAAATGTTACCTTACTCACATTCCAAAAGCATGTCAAGCAATAAAAAGCAAGTGTATCCACTCACTCCCTCCCCCCCCAAAAAAAATATAGGTAAAAATACTAGGAAAAAAAACGGAAAAAATCAGAACAGTCAAGGGATCAAACGAGTTCGTGTTTCAAAGGAGTGTGAAAACTTAGAACAATACACAAAAACTAGTAAAACTTTGGACAAAATATACAAATCACAGGAAGATAATGAACAAAAGAAAAACACTAACTAAATATTATTGACAAAATTGTGTAAACAGTAACACTATAGTCAGACAGACTAAACACATTTACACTAATCAAAACACTGTGACACTACGGACAAATATAGACAAAAGAGTCACACTACGGACAAAGACAAAAGAGTCACACTACGGACAAAGACAAAAGAGTCACACTACGGACAAAGACAAAAGAATCACACTACGGACAAAGACAAAAGAATCACACTACAGACAAAGGCAAAAGAGTCACACTACAGACAAAGACAAAAGAGTCACACTACGGACAAAGACAAAAGAGTCACACTACGGACAAATAGGCAAAACAATCACACTACGGCAAAAGTATTCAAATTACACTATGGACAAAATAGACAAAATAAAATCACGGTACAGACAAAATATACAGGCTACGGAGAAAACAGACAAAATAGTCACGGTACGGACAAAATAGACAAAAGACTGTGACGCTACTTACAAAGTCCATGGGAGGCGGGAGTAGCTGCTCCGAGTGCAATATTCAGTGCTATTGTTTATTCTGGCCTGAAGGTCCACCTCCCAACATCTGAATGTAAACGAGACCCTGGAGACTTACTCCTCTCGCAAGAGTAATAATAGCGATGTCGTGTGTGTGTGTGTGTGTGTGTGTGTGTGTGTGTGTGTGAGAGAGAAGTACGAAGATTATAAACACTGGAAATTCTCTTTCCGGTAGACAGGACGGAGAGAGATAATAAGAACATATAAGATCACAAGATAACAGATAAATGAACACTTCTTAGCACTGTCAAGAGGGAGAACGAGGCCACATTTTAAGCTGAGAAGAAAGTTGTGGTGAGAGGACACTGCAATATATTTCTTTAGCGAGTGGTAGGCTGCTGCAAGGGGATCAAGAAAGTGGTACTACTACGTCACACAACTATTGTTAACTTTACAGATTATACGACGCATTAAACACCGAAGACAGGACACCACGTACACAGCTCTGTCCTTGTAGCTACACTGCAGACGGTACAACACCAGCATAACTCTGCTCCTGTACCTACGCTGCAGACGGTACAACACCAGCATAACCCTACTTTTGTACCTACACTGAAGACAGTACAACACCAGCATAACTCTGCTCCTGTACCTGCACTGAAGACGGTACACCAGCAGCATAACTCTGCTCATGTACCTACGCTGCAGACGGTACACAAGCAGCACAACTCTGCTCTTGTACCTACACTGCAGACGGTACACCAGCAACACAACTCTGCTTCCGTAACTACAAATTTACACTCGCAATCACAACTGAAATGTCATGTACCTCCGCGCAGAATAAAAAGGTTACACGAAAATGGCCTTTAACATATATAAACCATTCCCCTTCCCCTTTTTCCACAACCCAGAAAAAACCGAACAGGGGATCAGCAATACAAGAGAGAGTGAAGGAAGTCTTCTTTCAATCCTTCCTGGCTTATCAAGGCTGGGAACACGCCAAGACATGGATTCTTAGTCTTACCTGTTCAAGGCGTACATCTAGTTACTAGCTGTACGGCAAAGCTGGTTAATATGTTAGATTTAAAATCTATCGACGGCCCGCGTTTCAACAGCAGTAGTCGTAGTAGTAGTATTAATAGTAGTGGCAGTAGTAGTCGTAGTTGTAGTAGTGGTGGTAGTTGTAGTAGTGGTGTTAGAAGTAGTGATAGTAGTAGTGGTAATGGTAGTAGTAGTCGTGGTGGTAGTAGCAGTGGTGGTAGTAGCAGTGGTGGTAGTAGTAGTAGTGGTAGTTAGTAGTGGTGGTTGAAGTAGTGGTAGTTGTAGAGTAGTGGTGGTAGTAGTAGTAGAAGTAACCAACATCAATTAAAAACTCCATTAAATTATTAATGTCATTGAGAGACAACACAATAAGTGTCCGGGGCCCAAGACTGTTCAACTGCCTCCCAGCATACATAAGGGGATTACCAATAGACCCCTGGCTGTCTTCAAGAAGGCACTGGACAGGCACCTAAAGTCAGTACCTGACCAACCGGGCTGTGGTTCATACGTCAGTTTGCGTGCGGCCAGCAGTAACAGCCTGGTTGATCAGACCCTGATCCACCATGAGGCCTGATCTCGGACCGGGCCGCGGAGGCGTTGACCCCCGAAACCCTCTCCAGGTAACCATACTCTACTTAAAGTTCCCTGAGGCCCCTACAGGCACCACGGTAATCAAAAAAACATGACGGCAAATTTGTTATGGTACTGGTGGCGAGATGGAGGTGATGGTGGGAGTAAAGATGGTATACAACTACCGGCAACACTTAACCCATAAATCAGGGAACGGGTGGAGTTTGAACCCATGGCAAGTGAATCCTAAAACTCACAGGCCAGTGCGTTAACCACTTGGCCAGCTGGCAGCAGTGCCACCCCCACCTGGCATCAGTGCCACCACCACCTAGCATCAGTACCACCACCACCACCTTGCATCAGTGCCACCACCACCTGGCATCAGTACCACCACCACCCAGCATCAGTGCCACCACCACCTGGTAGCATCTTTGGCCTCTCAGCATGCAAATGATCTACCTTAATTATTTATGCCGTAGAGGAATGCAGCAGCTTAATGCTTAGTGGATGTTACACTAACATATCCTGAATTGTTAGTTGTTAGATGTTAAAAGTTGTCAGAAGCAGCTGTTAGAAGTTAACAGTTGTTAGTAGTGGGTTGATGATACAAATGGTTAGAGGTGCTTATTTGCAATAAGTGCTTAAAAGCGGGTGGATGTTGGAAGCAGTTAGTTATTTAAAGTGATTAGATGTTAGAAATTGGTAGTTTTTAGCAGTCAAACCTGGTTAACAAGTTGCTAGAGGTAGTTAATATAGGTGGTTAGATGTCAGTTACAGACAACTGTCAAAAGTGGTTAGCAGTGGATAGTTGTTAGTAGATGTTAACAGCGAGAAGCGTGACTGTACAGAGACGGTTCTGTTATTAGTAGCTGGAGGATCGAGCCTCTACCACACGCATGAGTTTAACGCTTCATGACATACGTTATATATATGAGTGTCCCGTAGGTCGATCGCTAGCGCACTCAGCTCACACACTGAGGCCTGGGGATCGATATCCCTGTACGGCTGCAAAACATTAGCACGTGTTTCCATAAGACACCTGCTGCCCCTGTTCATCCATCAGTAAAATAGGTACCTGGGTGTTAGTGGACTGGTGTGGGTCGCATCCTGGGACAAAACTGACCTAAATTGTCAGAAATGTTATGCACAACAAGGGCTTTGTATACAGTAGTATGTCACTGATGTCAGCTGACCTGTATACCTTGTACATGTACTTGTAAAAATAAAGATATTATATTATCGTCATTTGCTGCCTTCTTACTACAAAAAAAATTCTTTACGCGTTTGTTCATTTCACTCTTATTGTGCCTTGGATTAGTTGCTTTGGCGAGTTTGAAGCCTACCGACTATACGAGGGTCATTAAGACTGAATGTCAGCTGTTCACCACCAGTGAAAAAATTTTAAAGCCCTAAAATAATAATTTCCAAGATTATACAACCTCTCGGTGTATAGTGATTCCTCATATTTGTCAGTCACCCCCGTAAGTTGCTAGTTATCCCTTTAGTTGCAACTTATTCTCCCTGAGTTGTTAGTTACTCCTTTATTTGCCAGTCATCTTCATGAATTGCCAGTTAGCGTCACGGGTTGCCAACTACTCCGGTGTTGTGCGTCACCGTGGCAGAGCTCTCAGGTGGGAGGGCCGGAAAAGAGTCGCATTATGGAGACACATAGCTGTACATAAGTTGCCCGCCGTAATTTGACTCCCACCGAGCACCAGATAGCTTTAATTAACTCGAAAATTAAACACGGAAAGAAAAGAGCAGAAAGTTCTTTTGTGTATTCTTATTATGGAAGAAATTATGGAATCCTAAACTACAGAAAAATAACGATGTAATTAAAGTGTAACAAAAAAGTGGGAAATGACTTTGTTGTTGTATGACGTCACAATTTTGAGCATCGTCTCACAGTTGGCTGAGTTGGCCGGAACAGAAGGTTAAGAGCATTAAGGAAGCAGTGGCAGCAATATTCTGTGGTCCGGAGTGGCCCAATTATCATTTGAAGGGGAGAGAAGGCGGTCGGAGAAAAATTAGTTGTATTAGAACCAGGGTTATAGAACTGCTTCAAAAGCTATTCAATATTTATACTGCTGTTGAGACGTGATTACTTCGTGGGCACCTTGCGGGATGTTCTGTGTACTGTTGGTGACACGTGACCATGGTGAGGAGACACTGTACGTGACCATGGTGAGGAGACACTATACGTGACTATGGTGAGGAGACACTATACGTGACTATGGTGAGGAGACACTATACGTGACCATGGTGAGGAGACACTATACGTGACCATGGTGAGGAGACACTATACGTGACCATGGTGAGGAGACACTATACGTGACCATGGTGAGGAGACACTATACGTGACCATGGTGAGGAGACACTATACGTTACCATGGTGAGAAGACACTATACGTGACCATGGTGAGAAGACACTGTACGTGACCATGGTGAGACACTATACGTGACTATGGTGAGAAGACACTGTGTGGAGAAAACCTGTATTAACAGACGACCTATCGCTCCAGGGTGAGAATTATCGAAGACTTGACAAATCTTTACCTGGAGCGAGGCGTCGTCTGTAGTAGTAATAGTAATAGTAGTAGTAGTAATAGTAGTAGTGGTGCTGGCAGTAATAGTAGTAGTAGTAGTAGTAGTAGTAGTAGAAGCAGCAGCAGCAGTAGTTAGTAGTAGCAGTAGACATTCAAGAACTTTGACCACACAGGTCACTCAGCACTCATAGCCATGAATTTTTTTAAAACAAAACAATGATAAAATTAACAAACAATAAAGCAACGAACATAAACACTCACCACAAATAAATACTGTACTATCATGCCAACTTAAAATATCTAGCATTAATTATTAATCTAGCATTAAATTATTAATGTCAATAGATTCTCCTAAAAGCTCCCTGAGATCCCTACAGGCACCTCAATAATCATAGAAACAATGACGAAGGCGGAAATACCTGAAGCGTCGCCTCTAAATACAAGTTTGTTTTGTACATAGTGTTTTTTATCATATTTGTCAGCAAGTTTATTATGTATAAATTAAACAATTATGCAAACTTTGGAAACATTTATTAGTAAACGTTTTGCTCACCAAGAGCTTTTACAATGTAATATAGAGTAAGGAAAACCTTGATAAATATAGCAGAGAATGACAAGTAAGGTGTAGGTGAGGCGCGTGGAGCACAATAATTTCTCATAACAGACATGTCTTAGCGAGGCACGATCAGTTTAAGTACATCTTCTGAAACGTTAAACTCCAGGTGATGTGTACAACTGTACTGATTAAGCTGATAACTGCTGATCCAAGGCAATGACGTCAATGTAAATTATCTTCTTGATGGCCGTGGTAATTCCTATTTATCACACATGCATTACTGAACTCATCTATCCGGCCGGCATAGCTGTATTCATTAATGAGTATCTAAATATCTGGTCATTTCTCCCACCTAGACTCCATCGCAGCTTCAGCACTGTATCGTGTACTGTATACTCCAGCTTAGTGTCTACAAAGTTCGTGGTTTTCTTGTTGGCGAGAGGTTTGATAGTGGTGCTGGTGGTAGTTACTCTTAACGCACCTGCAGTAAACGCAGTAAACGCGCTGTAGATATTACTCGCTACTTTGCTGTTAGGCAGGACTACAAATCGTACTGGGTATTTATCGACCATGGGGGTGTTGAAAATTTATTGTGCCATTCGTCTGCAGTCGTTAATGATATGCAAGTGTAACCCTGAAAAAGTCTGGTGGATTAGCAGGTATCAGTCTGGATAATATAGTTGTACAGAAAGAGAGTTTTAACGCTTCAAAAGTTTTACTTAAACTGATTTGTGTCGCCAAGAGACGTCTGTCAGGAGAGACTACTGCACTCCGCTCCTTTCCTCTAAACTACACCATTCCACTCCTATATTTACTCAATGCTTTCCTCAATCTATACTGGACTTAAAGAGCTCCTGTTGAGCAAAACGTAACTTAATAAAAGTTGTCATGTGTCTAATTTATACTTTTGTTAACACTATACCTAGCATCCAACGAGACGTGACCAGAGGTAATTGGTAAGGACGGTTCCCTGTGGCACAAGAGTCCTGACCAGTAATGTAAAAGGTATACAGGTGTTTCAATGCTATTCACTTCATTATTACTTCTGAAAATTTGTGCTAGTTTAGGCTAACGGTCGCACTTTTGATTCCTGAACACGTGTTGCGTGTTTTTTAGCTACTAGATTGTTTGATATGCGCTGGTTCAAAACAATAATATTCTGTGAGATTATAATGTCACAGAATACGAAACACCTGTATTTAGTTTTTAGGATGGATAAAAAGAGCCTTCAAAACAAGAGATGTTAAGAGTCAATGATGACCCTCTTTAATGCACTTATATTCTGTAGATGGGAATATTTCTGTACAAAGCCTCACTGAAGATTGGATAAATCGATGATCTAAAAAAGGCATTCCAAAGCTGGGGTACGCGTACCTACAGGGGTAAGCTAATGAATTTTCACTGAGGTACGTGAGTTATATGTTGCGCTGTTATCATCTTTTTATTGACAAATGTAAAGTTCCCAGACTTCCAGACAACCTTGTTTTATAAAAGAAGTGTCAATGCTATACTCTTAATCTGCAGGTTATGATTTTCCTACAGGACATAGCTATATTGTTGTAGTGCAAAGTTATAGAAACCTAAAATTTAGGTAGAATATTGTCCTCTTTGCATGCCTATATATATATATATATATATATATATATATATATAGTGGACCTCGGTTTTCGTTCACCTCCAAACTCGAACAATTATGTAAGTGTATTTTTGTAAGAGCTTTTGTAAGTGTATTTTTGGGGGTCTGAAACGACTAATCTAATTTACATTTGTCCTTATGGGAACAAATTCCTTCGGTAACAGCACTTGAACAGCATTCTAGAAAGAATTTTGAACGAAAACCGAGGGTCCACTGTATATATATATATATATATATATATATATATATATATATATATATATATATATATATATATATATATATATATATTTCAAATGTGTAAACAAGTACGAGGTTGATGACACACAACATAAAGAAGTAAACGATCATGAAATGTTTGGGAGCCACTCATCTAAATAAAAAGATCTTCACCTCTGACATATATTTAAACTCCTGAATGTTTGTGATCGCCTAAAATTCCGCAGTAACCCTCTTCAGGTAAACTCCAGGTATTGGGAACCCATCTTAATATAGCCAACGTCGATTTTTTTTACTTAGTTTCAAGCAAATTTCTCGATATACGTTATTTGGGTGAGGTTAATTTTTAATCTATCAAGGAAAAATATTTAAGTATAACGTACTACAAGGCAAAAAAAAATGCAATAATACATAACTCTATAAAAACTTTTGAAAATGCCAACAGAAAACCCACTAAGAGAAGTGTACCAGTAACAGTAATAGTGTTATTTACAGAGCACTCTGACCATGTTGGTCACTTAGTGCTCTTAGTAATAAAAATATATACAACATACAAATAAACAAAAAATAAAATTAACAAACAATTAAAGCTACGAACATGAATAAAATGCTCAACACAAATAAATATTATCATACCAAATTGACATAATTAGCATCAGTGAAAAACTCCATTAAATTATTAATCTCAAAATACTCCCTTAAAAGTTCCCCGAGATCCCTAAAGTCACCCCGGTCATTATAAAAACCATGGCCCATGCTGTGGGCAAACTGTTAAAATGTGATCCACTCTCAGTGGTATGTCACAAACTACACAGAGGGAGACAGGAGCACCTGCTAACAGGTGGCTATGGGTGAAATGTCTGCCTCAGCCACAATCGACAGAGATTCATCTCAAAGCGGCGACACATGTTAAAGGAAGAGGGCCGGACACCCGCGTCCTGCTGAACCCTGTATAATCTGCAGCTGCTGGTCAGTAGGTCCCACTGGGCTTGTCACTTCCCAAGGGCACGTCTATGATAGAGGACAATACAATATACTGCCAGATAATCAAGTTTTCAAAGTCACACATCCGACGGTCTTCGCCACCGTAAAATACTGACTTTGTTAAACTATTATGATTGTTTCAGTGCTGTTTACGTATGTAAGGTACTGGTGTAGACTGCAAGATACCTCAGCTTCCCCGGTAAAAAAAAAAGTCGAAGTGAGGGAAAGTATAAACACACTGATGCTGTATATAAAGCCACAGATAAACTAAACTTTTCCTATAATAAAATATGTTGGGTAGCATTAACCTAAATTACATTATGTTAATACCAAGGTATGGGGAGGTTTTTAAGTAACATTATGATGCAAAATTACAATTTTGTATACCATGTGAACTCGCATAAATATTAAAGGCGAATGACAATCAACATTATCTTACAGAATGGAGCTGCATACTTTTAACTTGCTGATAAACCGATGCCTACGACAGAAGGCATACACCAAAACCAACCAACACCAATCTCCCCCACCCCCAAAAAATTGAAACAAAAATGCCCCCACTCCTCCACCAACCAACCCCCTTCCCCTCCATCCTCCTCTTACAACTCCCATTTTTATATTCCTTCAACCCTATCCCCGAAACCCACCAACCCTGTCCTCAACCTCCACCACCTTCATCCCCCAATCCTTGCCAACATGATCCCCAACCCCCCACCAGCTCCATCCCCACCACATCAACAACTCCCCTCACCCTCCCATCCCACCCACCCCCACCCCACCACTCTCACAGTTCCACAAACAGATAAGCGTTTGATTCATTCATTTTTCCGTCTCGGCGAATCTGAATTGAACACACAACGCACAAATTTCCAAATCCCGACGTGAATGTTGAAAGAACGAGCGCCACATTCTCGTGCTCTGTCTCGCGCCTGCTGGGGCAAAACGCTCAAACTCATATTTTTACACACTCCCTTGACGTAGTCGCAAGAGGAAATTAAATACGGATGTTCCAAAACGCTGGCACGAACGACTACGTGGAATACGGATTTTCTTATATTCCATCAAAACTGGTTACACCCGTAGTGTAGGTTACAGTGGTATATAGGCAAGTCACATTGAGACAACAAAATGCTTGCTTTGTTTACCTGTCATACTGCATCATGCACGATGAGTTTCATACATGAGATATTGATTACTTATCGTACTGCGTCATACACGATGAATTTCATGCGTGAGGTATTGAAGTCTGTCAGTCGGAGCTGGGAGACTTCAGTAGGTCGATGAGGACATCTCCACGCTGGATGAAATAAGGATACAAGCTTTTACTGAGACAATGTTTTGCTTTGTGTAGAGCTGTTCAAAGAGCAAAACGCTGTCGCAATAAAAGCGCGTTCTACACTTATCTTTCTTTTCATAGAGTGTCATCTAGCTTTCTGCTATGGGTTCAGCAGGAACGGCAGCTATAAAAGTTTTGTTCCAGCAGAGCTGGAGTTACTATCACTTGGGGATAACCATCTCTCATTGTGGACTATGGAGTGGGGGAAGATGATAAGATTACCTGACCACATCTTTTGTGTTAGGGAATGTGTGGACGGGAGAGAAGAGATGAGAAGAGAGGGTGGGAGGGAGATTGAAAGGAGAGCTTGAGAGAGAGGGCTGAGAGAGGATGGGATGGGAGCCTAAGATTGGAGGGTGAGAGGGAAGAGCGGCTGGGAATGGAAAGTAGGATGAGGTGGAGAGGGAAGGTGAGATGGAGAATGATTGAGGGTAGAAGGGAATCGAGAGAGGGTGAAGGAGAGTATGGGAAGGGGGTTTAAGAAAGTGGTGTGGGAGGGGGTTAAAGGTAAGGGTGGGAGAAGAGGCGAAAGGATGGAGGGAAAGGAGTGACACAAGTACAGGCAAAACAGCCAAGCACACACACACACACACACACACACACACACACACACACACACACAAAGAAATACGAATTAGGAAGACTGCCAACACTGAGGATGTCCTTGCTGGTTGCTTGCAGCAAGAGTCATCGCACAATAACCACATACAACACCGTGAAAGAATATCAAGAAACATAAAAATAGATGTTTAGCGCCATCAACAGTGAAAACACGAGGTCATAAATGTAGACTTAAAAACGGGGGGCCGTCAAAAAGTCTTAAATATTTTTTCACGGCGTGATGGACTGTCTGCTACGTGTTGGTAAGTTTTAGTAAGCTTCGGTCAGGTTAAATTTTCCAGATATTACCTAGTGTTTTTTTTTTCTTTTAAATTCTACAACATTTGCATTAAGCACATTATTATTATTATTATAGGCATGCAAGTGTGATAAAGTGTGGAGATTTATCCTATGATAATTCCGGGAAACTATTAAAAGTGGCCAACAGACAAGGCACAAGAGACAGACATAGGTAAAACACAATCGCATAGTCACACATGGACGTGACCCAAGACCTACAACTCAACCCCACATTATTGTTACTATTAAAATCATGGAAAGCGTTAAACCAGTAGAGGTTACAGAGCCTGGGACGAATGGAAGACATTCAGGCTCGACTCAAGGAACTAGAGGATAGTTCCAATTCCTTTGAGCAAGAGCCCCTCACCAGCATCAAGGAAACTCTCCTGAGGGGTGAACTCCCACAGGCACAACTAGGAGAGTACAACCACAAACCATCAAAGGGAATCTAAAGGCAAGAAGCAGTGACGCTTTGTGAGGAAGTCTCAGACTGGTCGAGTGGGGGCTCCTGAAGGATACCTGAAGGACGTTTCCGGGGGTCAATGCCCCCGCGACCCGGTCTCCTACAGGACCAAGGTCTCATCAACCAGGCTGTTACTGTTGGCTGCACGGAGTCCAGCGTACGAACCTCCTCCCGGCTGGTCAGACACTGATTTGAGGAAATTGTCCAGTTGCCTCTTGAAGATCACCATAGGTTTTTTGGTAATTCCCCGTATGCATGGAGGGAGGGCGTTGAAGAGCCGGGGACCTCTGACACTCATAGAGTTCTCTCTTAGTCAAGTCGTCGCGGCCTTGCTTTTAGTGGAGATATTCTACATCATCTACAAAGTATCTTATAAGGCGAAGTGAAGCCAGAACGTTGGTTTTGCGAAGTATGGACTAAACTCTGTTTTCTCTGCACTTGCCCGTTTCCAGTCACATCATCAAAACATAATTAAAGGCAACAAACACACTTACGCCTTTGTGTTAGGTGATAAATGGCTAAATATGGCGAGTTTAAAGTAATATAATATAAAATAACCTATATCGAGAGATAGACTTAAAACCAACATTCTGCCTCAGGAGAAGAGGTTGAGTTCATCATATATGTAAATGATATACCAGAGGTAACAGAATCATAAAGGATACCGTGGCTACCTGGAGGGTATTCTGGGGGTCAACGCCCCGCGGCCCGGTCCATGACCAGGCCTCCCGGTGGATCAGGGCCTAATCAACTAGGCTGTTACTTCTGGCCACACGTAGTTCAAGGTACGAACCACAGCCCGGCTGATCAGGCACTGACTTTAGATATCTGTCCAGCTCCCTCTTGAAAACAACCAGGGGTCTATTGGTAATTCCCCTTATGCCTGGTGGGAGGCTGTTGAACAGTCTTGGGCCCCGGACCTTGTTCAATAATGGACAAGGTGGACTGTCCATACCAGAATCACTATACACCCCACTACACACACATACATATACATAGAACAGAGAGCACTGGACACATACAACTGGGAAAAAGGTGAAGAAGCTATTGTGTGAGCTAGATGCCTCGAAGGAGGTGAAACCGGATAATATTTCTCCGTAGATCCTGAGAGAGGGAGCAGAGGTACTGTGTGTGCCACTAGCAACATTCTTCAAATCACTTCAAACAGAGCAACTGCCGGAGGTGTGGAAGACAGCAAATTTAATACCAATTTTTAAGAAAGGAGAGAGACAGGTAGAGTTAAACTACAGATCAGTGTCACCGGCGTGCATAGTATGTAAGGTTATTGAGTGAGAAAATTATCAGAAGTGCTGAACCACCTAGAAAGAAATGGGTTCATACATGACAACCAGTATGGCTTTCGGGATGGTAATACCGCCTCACAAACCTACTGGAATTCTACGACCAGGTAACAGAAAGCAAAAGCGATGAGTGACTTGCCTCTTCTTGGACTGTAGGAAGGCTTTTGACTCAGTACCGCACAACAGACTGGTACTAAAGCTAGAGGAGTAGGCAGAAATAACATCTCATTGGTCAAAAGAGAGCATATATAGGCGTATCAAAAGAGGGGATGGACAGATAAGAAATCAATATTTTCAATTAAAGAGAGACATAAAAAAAAGGAATAAGAAAAGCAAAAAGGGATTATGAGGCTAAGGTCGCAAGGGATTCGAAGATTAACCCAAAAGGGTTCTTTCAGGTATACAGAAGTGAAATTAGGGACAAGATAGGCCCACTTAAGAGTAACTCAGGACAGATCACGGACAGTGATAAGGATATGTGAAATTTTCAATACTTACTTCGTCTCAATTTTTACTCAGGAAGATACTAGCGGAATTCCAGAAATAATAAATTATGTTGAACAGGAAGATAATAGACTATGCTCGATTGGGGTAACTAGTGACATGGTCCTCAGACAAATAGATAAATTAAAACCTAACAAATCCCCAGGCCCTGATGAACTGTTTGCAAGAGTTTTAAAGGAATGTAAAGAGGAACTTAGCAAACCTTTGGCAAAGCTTTTCAATATATCACTACAAACTGGCATAGTGCCAGACAAGTGGAAAAGGGCAAATGTAATACCTATTTACAAGGCAGGTGACAGGTCCTTAGCTTCGAACTATAGACCAATAAGCCTTACCTCCATAGTTGGTAAATTTATGGAATCAATAATTGCAGAGGCAATTCGTAGCCATCTTGAAAGGCATAAATTGATTAATGAATCTCAACACGGTTTTACTAAGGGGCGTTCCTGTCTTACGAATTTACTAACTTTTTTCACTAAGGTGTTTGAGGAGGTAGATCATGGTAATGAATATGATATTGTGTATATGGACTTCAGTAAGGCTTTCAATAAAGTTCCACATTACAGGCTATTGATGAAACTTAAGGCACACGGAATAGGAGGAGAATTTTTTTCCTGGGTAGAGGCATGGTTGACAAATAGGCGGCAGAGAGTTTGCATAAATTGGGGAAATCAGAATGGGGCACGTCTCAAGCGGTGTCCCACAGGGATCAGTTTTGGGCCCCCTGTTGTTTACAATTTACATAAACGACATAGATGAGGGAATAAATAGCAACATAAGCAAATTTGTTTATGACACCAAAATAGGCCTTCCAATTCATTCTAATGAGGACATTACAGCGCTCCAGGATGATTTGAATAGACTGATGCAGTGGTCGGAGAAGTGGCAGATGCAGTTTAAGGTAGACAAATGCAAAGTTGTAAATGTTGGGCAGGACAATAACCATGCCACATATAAACTGAATAATGTAGATCTTAATACTTGTGATTGCGAGAAGGATTTAGGAGTTCTGGTTAACAGTAATCTGAAACCAAGACAACAGTGCATAAGTGTTCGCAATAAAGCTAACAGAATCCTTGGCTTCATATCAAGAAGTATAAATAATAGAAGTCCTCAGGTTATTCTTCAACTCTATATATCTTTGGTTAGGCCTCATTTAGATTATGGTGCACAGTTCTGGTCAACTTATTACAGAATGGATATTAATGCACTGGAAAACGTACAGAGGAGGATGATAAAGTTGATCCCATGTATCAGAAATCTTCCCTATGAGGATAGACTGAGGGCCTTGAATCTGCACTCTAGAAAGGCGTAGAATTAGGGGGATATGATTGAGGTGTATAAATGGAAAACAGGAATAAATAAAGGGGATGTAAATAGCATGCTGAAAATATCCAGCCAAGACAGGACTCGCAGCAATGGTTTTAAGTTGGAAAAGTTCAGATTCAGGAAGGATATAGGAAAGCACTAGTTTGGTAATAGAGTTGTGAATGAGTGGAACAAACTCCCGAGTACAGTCATAGGGGCTGGGACGTTGTTTAGTTTTAAAAATAGGTTAGATAAATACATGAGTGGGTGTGGGTGGGTGTGAGTTGGACCTGACTAGCTTGTGCTACTAGGTCAGATGCCGTACTAATTCCTTAAGTGGAAGTGACCTGACTACCTGGAGTTTACCTGGAGAAGGTTAGCTCCAGGTGGTCAGGTCTAAGCCGGTGTGATGGACTTGCCTCGCATGGGTCAGTAGGCCTGCTGCAGTGTTCCTTTTTTCTTATGTTCTTAAAATGCGCGTCTGGCGGATATAAGTATCTAAGAAACGTAAGGAGTTATTCACGACACTGTATATGGTGTACGGCAGACCCATATTGGAGTACGCAGCACCAATATGGAACCCACACCTAGTCAAGCATATCAAGAAACTGGAGAAAGTGCAGAGGTTTGCAACGAGACTAGTCCCGGAGCTAAGGGATATGTCCTATGAGATGATGACACTAGAGGAAAAGAAGGACTAGGAGTGTTGTAACTATGAACAAAATACTGAAAGGAATTCATAGGCTGGATAGAGATTATTTGAGAGTTGGGAAACCGGAACACGAGGCAGAGCTGGAAGTTGAAAACAAAGATGAATCACAGTAATGTTAGGAAGTATTTCTTCAGTCTTAGAATAGTGAGGAAGTAGAACGACCTATACAATGGAGTGATAAGAGGCATTATCAAAATGTAGCTTTAAGAAGTGGTACGATAAGGCTCTCGAAGCCACAAGAATGAACCTAATAGAGGCAGGGCTAGGCGCTAGGACCCCTGCAACCACATGTCAACGAGTACACACACACACAAATAAAAATAAAGTTAAAATTAACACAATAAAAACTACGAACATGAATAAAAATCTCAAGATGATCCCGTAAGTACTTCAAATATGGGTAGTATAAGGCCCACCAGGCTTCCTATATAAAACCCTTTACAAGAAGGGTAGAGGGAAGAGGGATGTGGGTTATACACAAAGGTTAGTCAAC
>WNWK01008956.1:0-2500 GCA_009830355.1 Cherax destructor
AAATCCGGGTCCAGCATGAGGGCCATGGACATTACGGGGAAGGTAGACAGATGGATTTTTGGGTTCCTAACACACACAACACAAAAAATAGTAGTAAACAGAGCAAGATCCAGCATCAGCGAGGTAAAAAGCTCAAGTGCCCCAAGGCACTGTCCTAGCACCTCTGCTGTTTCTCATCCTCATAGCAGACATAGATAAAACACCCGGCACACTTTTGTATCATCATTTGCAGATGATGTAGAGAGAATGGAACGAAACAGAATGACTGAGTGTATAAATCTGTAGTGGAGGGAAGGCGGGGTAGGGGTCGGCCTAGGAAAGGATGGAGGGAGGGTGTAAAAAGTTGTGCGCGAGGGGCTTGGTCTTCCAGCAAGCATGCGTGAGCGTATTTGATAGGAGTGAATGGAGACAAATGGTTTTTAATACTTGACGTGCTGTTGGAGTGTGAGCAAAGTAACATTTATGAAGGGATTCAGGGAAACCGGCAGGCCGGACTTGAGTCCTGGAGATGGGAAGTACAGTGTCTGCACTCTGAAGGAGGGGTGATAATGTTGCAGTTTTATAACTAGTGGAAAGACAGTGATGGAGTGAATGATGAAAGTTTTTCTTTTTCGGGCCACCCTGCCTTGATGGGAATTGGCCGATGTGTTAATAATAATAATAACAAAATTGCAGATGGCACTAAAATAAGCATGAAAGTCACTATGGTAGAGGGAACTGAAAAATTTCAGGAAGACATAAGCAGGGTTTTCCAGTGGGCAGTGGAGAACAACATGATGTTCAATGGTGATAAGTTTCAGCTGCTTAGGTATGGAAAGATACAAAACTCAAGAGGGTCACCAAATAGAACGAAAGGAACGTAAAAGACCTGGGAATAATTATGTCAGCTGACATTTCTTTTAAAGACCATAACAAGGCAAAGATCACGACAGCCAGGAAGATGACGGGGTGGGTATTGAGAACTTTCAAAACAATGGAAATAATGCAGATGCTGACACTTCAAATCGCTAGTGCTCCCTCGTTTAGAATATTGCTCAGTGCTGACGGCCCCGTTCAAAGCAGGAGAAATATCAGAGCTTATACTGAGCCAGTAAAGCACCTAAATTACTGGGAACACCTTCAAGTCTTGAACATGTGCTCATTGGAGCGGAGGAGAGAGATGCATGATATATACCTGGAAAGTACTTGGGGGGCCTGGTCTCAAATCTGCACACTGCCATAACATACTGGAGTGAGAGAGATGGGAGGAAGTGTAAAATAAACCCAGTGAGGAGCAGGGGTGCAGTGGGGACAATAAGGGAACACACTATCAACATCCAGGGTCCAGACTATTCAACATCTTACCAGAGGATATCAGAAACACGGTTGAACAAGTGTAGAAGCCTTCAAGAGGAAACTGGACAAGTATCTTCACCAGGTGCCAGATCAACCAGGCTATGATGGATATGTGGGGCAGTGGGCCTCCAGCAGCAACATCCTGGTTGACCAGGCAAGCGCTCCGAGAGTAGTGAAACTCGAAACTCTTCAAAGGTATCAAACGTAAAGGTACCAGCTGTGCGGGTGAGCGTCCTGTAACATTCATTACTCCAGTTTCACTACAGCCTCTCCTCACTTAGCGAAGTACTCTTTTACCGACGACTCTTGACATGATGGGCTCTGACCAGTTTGCATACCTAAATAATGCATGTTAGAACTGATTTCCTCTATTCTGTTTATTAAAATATACAGTACACTACTGTACGAACATTTAAAAATGTACCAGAAATTTTATAAATGGTGCAAAGGTGACATTAAAACAATATCAAAGATGGTTGACACAAACTCAATACCATTATAATATGCTCCTCACTTAGCGATGCATTTGTTCACCAACGTGGTCGTGGGAATGGAACTCTGTCGTTAAGTGAAGAGAGGCTGTATAAGATTGTCTATAAACAAGACATTTTAATGCTGTATGGAAACTTTGACTGTCAACTTTTTGCTCTTTTTTTTTAAGACTTTAAAGGTTTACAATCCATTTACATAGTGTTTAATTTTTTTTTTCATATGGTATCATTGTCTTATTTATTCCAAATGTCAGAATCTGAATATCATTCCTGTTATATTTCTTGATGGCATCTGTGTTTAGCAAGACGTACTGGTAATTAAAATTTTAATTTGAAATTGTTGGAATTAGTGTTGGTTATAGGATAAATTATGTAATTGCTTTGGTGGGTACAGTTAGCAGTGTGAGCCCCATGCAAATACGAGTGAGTGAAGCAGTCAGTCAGTGGTCGCTTCTTCCCTTACTAGGAGCACAAGACTGCAACACTTGTCTCATTTTTGATGCCAAATCATCCATATATAGCACTCCACTTACTTTCTCATACCAAGGGTAAATATAGAGGTGTGAATGTGTGTTTTTGTATATGCGCCGAGTGTGCATCTGTATGTACATTGAAGTGTATCTGTATACTATACATATACAGGAATGTGTGTGTATATACACCGAGGTGTGATT